>LPNX010027730.1:20259-54376 GCA_001517045.1 Pseudotsuga menziesii
TATCACATCCCAACATACAATTATATCTCAATACACTTATACCAACACACACTTATATCAACAATAACCCTTACTCTGCAACCCCTCACAACAACCATTTACCTTTTACCTTTAGGGTGCGACACCCAACTGCATCTATTTAACCTGTCAACACAAGCAATATAAGCAAACTCATCAGCGTTATTGCTCTAAAACTGTATTCATATTTCATATCATTCACTATCAAGTATTGAGACACTAGGAGTGCGTCCACTCCCTAGGGTGTAATCAATATTGAAAACCCTTTCATGACTTGACATCGAAAAAGTGTGCACCCCTTTCCCGGTGTGTGCCATGTAGGCCTTATGCATACTCAAGCAATCGGTCATCATGGAAATAAAATCAAAACATGTTCTGCATATGGAATTTAAATAATTTGACATGCATATTCTTAGCAAGGGTCACAGAACACTTATCCATTTGTCGACGCAGTATGCCTTCGTTAAGGAGGAATGGGGGCTCCCTTCTCTGAGTTGACAGTCCCTTGGTTTGCCATCCCAACTCCTTCTTACATTTCATATCCACATATGTCTTACCGACATAATCCAGACCATCTCACTCATGTTGCTCACCCAACATGTAGTGCAGATGAGACATTTCCAAAATGTCCAATGGCGTTTCACCCGAAACCCATTTCCAAGATAAGGGAAAACCTTCCCATGAAGTTTGGCTCTTGCAGTGTGTACCCTTGGCACATTCATAAAATAGCCAAACAGTCAATCATTATCTGATAATACAATCCAAATTGATTGCTTCTTAACCAAGCAATGACATTAGTAATCAAATTCGACAAGAATTTGCAACTCTGTCTACTACAGAAATTAGTTTGCTTAGCAACGAGGTGATCCTCAATTGGGGGTCTCTTGTAAGTAGCACTACTATGCCCATTATAATTTTATAATTACTAGCATAATATGAATACCCACTTACAATGCGTCCTCCTGACACAATCTTATACAAGCCAACAGTGATTAGTAGTTGTCAGCAATTTCTTAAATCCGAAATTCACAATTCAAATTTAACAACCCATTATGCATACCAACTATTTTCACAGCCATGAGACTCTTTTGATAAGGCTTGGCTCTTTCACATGGTAGATTCTGGCATTTGTCATGGTCTTACTCACTGCCATGCTCAAAATAATCTACCTGAGCTTCAATCAACCAAACACTTGGTAAGTCTGGATGCATATAACCTTTTCATTGTTGCAACCATCACTGAAGCATTTTCAGAATTTACAAAATTCAAATGCTTCCAGCTGTTAATCACATCAATATTACCAAAACTCATTTACTTCATGCAATCATTATCATACTAACATTTGCAAGGAATAGTCACATCATTCATGCAATTAAATGAGATGTTTAGATACTCCTTACTTCACAAGCGTATCATTTGTACTACCTTGCTCTTCCATAGAGCATTTCTGGCAGCCAATTGATCATGACTATCCTCTTTATGCACTTACTATCCTGCATTCATAACAGCCTTTGAAATGGTTCCTGAATTGTCATCAATTCATCATTTCAGCCATTAGTTATTCATAATATCACATGCACTCATCTCAATGCATTCATGCAATACATCACAACATTTGCACCTATACTTATGCAATCAGTCACTCACACCCTTTATATGCATCCATCCAATGCATAACTACAAGATTCATAAAATCTTTTTAATGCATATCCATTCAATGCTACCTTGCATGGATTCAGGAATACTATGCATATACCATGCATGGCCTAACCATGAATACTTCATATAGGATGCATTACTACAATCAAGATCATCAGTATTTACTTTCCTTGGGCTACTAATCTCAATCAACATATACAGGCATGACACCTTTCTATATTGAAATATTCATATGGTACGAGGTCTCTTACCTTTACCACTCCTTGGAATTTGTCATAATCAAACTCTTACCTTCATGGGTCCTACTTACACCCTTGACATGACCAATTTGGTTGGTCCTTTGTAGGAGATTGCAGAATTTGCTCACCAACTTTTGTTTATGGACTTGTTGCCTCCTCCCTTTCTCCAGAGGGTTGCTAGTCACATTCATTAGCATCAGCAACATTTCAGCTAGGTCCATGTCGTCGTTGGTTTTTCCACTAATTCCAACACCAATGCAATAATTATCATTAGTGGCTCATTATAAATGTATAATCCTCAATATCCTATGTATGCAAAACGTATCCTCATGCATTCCATGCATAAAGCTTAGGAATGTAGTTATAATTGGAAAGATAGGGTTTAAGGAATTTTCCCTTTCAAATCCCTCATCTTTGCATGGAATTCCTCTTCCACACAACAGCTGGTTAGCCTTCATAGTCCTTGCTACCTCTGGGCATGCAATTTTCCAGATTTGTCCATTTGATAGCAGTGGCCATCATTAGCACTTTGCTGCTCCATGCTCAGATTCTAGTGACTTTCTCTTGTTCCCTACTGGATAAGCTTTCCAATGCCTATCCACATGCTTCATTCCGACCTCGGGTGTGAAAACCACACCACTTCTAAAAATGAAGATTTTCACCAAATCTCGACATTTTACACACAACTGCATTTTGGTCTGGGTGCCAACTTCAGCCACCTAGGATTTTTCTTCTCCTTTTCAGCCCTGAAAATTCACTGAAAAACAGCCAAAAATACCGCTGAAAAACAGTCGGAATCCACTGGAAAATCCCACTTGAAAGTCTCAAAATTTCCTCTGCAGAGTCAGCTCTCATTCCGACTATCAATTCGACGTTTCGGCAGTCCAAACAACTAAATTTTTTCGACGTTTCGGGCTGATCCTCCTTTGGCTTCCGACATATCGGCGGACCAATCCTCTAATTTTCTTCAACATGTCGGCGGTCCAATCCTCTAATTTTCTCCAACGTGTCGGCGGTCCAATCCTCTAAAGTTTTTCGACGTTTTCTGTACTTAGAAATTTTTTTGGAAATCTTTCTTCTTCCTTCTGCTGCCGCATCAGCTACTCAATCAACTAACCTTCCCCGACATTTCGGTGATCTTCAGAAGATCTCTGCCGAAACCACGGCTTTGCCTTCAACTAATTTCCACCGAAACTTTCTCTTCTCTTCTTCTGTTGCATTGAAAACCTCATCTTCTATTTTCCTCCGATGCTTGCCCCCACATCGGCTACTCAAACAGCTAAATTTTGCCAATGGTTTCCGTACTTAGACGAATTTTCAAAATTTTCCCTTTCTACTTTCTTCCGTCGACGGCATTGGAAGTCCTTTCGGCTAACTGAGCTGATGTATCGGCACCCTCAACATCTTTATTCCATTATTTATCGATGATCGGATCCACTAAGCACTACCATGTCAGTGATCAAATCTTCTATCCTTCGGAAGGATAGTCCATTAGATAGCCGCAACGACGGATGTTCAATCCACTAACTTCATTCGACGTAGCTCATCGGCTGTCAGAAGCTCTATCCACTAACTTCATCCAATGTAGCTCATCGGCTGTCGGAAGCTCTATCCACTAACCTTCGTTGATGGCTAATGATTCCCGGACTTAGAAATTTTTTCAAAATTTTCCCTTTTGTCTTCCCTTTCGTCTCTTGATCGACTTCATTCTCTTCTTTTCGTTGGCGAAATAGTTCCCTCATCAGCCGCAACGATGACTCATCATCTTCGATCTTCTCCCGATCGGTGGCCTAATCTGCTGAGGCATACCCTGATCGGTGTCGGCAGTCGCTTCTCGTCGAAAGGCTAGTGCTTTTGGCTTCCGTAACAGCGGCGCACAAACCACTTTCTTCTTCCGATTGGTGAACTGATTATGACCAGCATCGGCAATCTTTTCTCATCGGTAGGCTAGTGCTTTTGGCTTCTGAAACGGTGGGTGCATGAACAACTTTCTGCTTCCGATGGCCGATGTTTTTGATACTTAGAAAAATTTTAAAATTTCTTTATGGCATCGGCGGTCGGAGGCCTTATCCGTCGGACGCTTAGTTGTTTAGCCATCCGCAACAGCGGACGCTCGATCAACTATTTTTTGCCGATGATTTCACCACTTAAACCAATTTTCAAAACTTTCCTACTGTCAGCAATAGGATCCACTAACACTGTTGCATCAACGTTTTAGTCCTTTCGATAGCCGCAACAGTGGACAGACAACCGCTAAATTCTTCCACGGTGTCGGCGACCCCAACATCTATTTTCTGCTGACGGATGTTGAACACTTAGAAATTTTTCGACAATTTTTCCTTCCAACTTCCTCCATCAGGTGTGCTTCTGCCTAGTCCTTCCGCTACATTGGAAGTCTGTTCCACTAAGTGCTTCAATGAACCAACCGTTCAAACACTTAGAAAAAAAAATTTGTGGAAGTTTTCTGTCATCAACTTCTGATCTCTGCTGGGCAGAATGAAGTCCTGCCTTTGTGATTACACCTTGGTGGTCCATTCAGGCCCATGCTACAACATGAGCTCTGATACCACACTGTCACGTCCCCAACCCTCCGACCGGCGAAGAGGAGGCGACCAACACCAAGTAACCGGGCAAACAGCCCCAAGAACATGAACAGACATCAATGCTGAAATTGAAAGCTTAAACATAATACATAATAGGAGTAATCCATCATACAAAGATGCATAATTTCTCAACATTCAGCGGAAGCAAACATATACATTCTAGCATTTAACATGTTCATCATTTCTCATGAAATAGTAGATTAAATTGCAGAGATGAGATAGTCAGGAGCACTTATCTTTTGATGAAGAATTCACCCTGCAACCAACTACGTCGCTGCAATGTTCCACCCAACCATAGGCCAGCGTGCTCATCAATCTCTCAGCAACACTACCACCCCCGAGCTGGGCATGATTCCTCAAGGAATAAGGGTCAATGCAGGCTTACACATAGCCAAGGTACACCAATCAGCAAGCCAACACAGCTGGGTTTATTAGGCCATCAACAAATCAGCCAAGCCAGAACAGTCCGAGGACCAACCACTGCATACACGCAGCAAAACAATCCCTTCACAGCTCTGTGAAGAAGGCAAAGACAACTAGTGACAGTCCCAAACAAAAGATGAAACACAGCTCAAGCCCACAAGGCAACTCAGATTTGTTCTTGGCCCTAGCGTGGCCAAAACAACTCAGCAATCAACCCAAAACTAGGGTACTTCAGCAACCCAACCAATAGGTGAAACAACTCAAATCCACAATGAAATGATGGCAACTTTACACAGTCCCAAAACAGAGGGAGAAGCCAACTCCTAGCGTGGACAGAGGAAAACACAATCGAGACCACAGCAGATAGCCTACACGGCTACAATCGACAAGGAGACATACACATACCACTGAAACCGGTATGGAACACATAGGCACATAGCCCCGAGCGTGAATGGCTCCAGCACCCAAAAATCCTGAGTGACAGCCACGATTTCATCCGCTCCCTGCGAGAGGAAAACCCACGTAGAACTCCCGTGCATAAGAAGAGGAGAGAGAGAACATCCGGCAATGGTGGAGGCAAGAAACATCGACTCTATGCGTGATCATGAGGAAAGAACACCACCCCCAACTGGTAACCGATGCGAGAGATAAGAAGGTGAACCCCCAAATAGAAATCACGCACCCCCTTCAATCAGCCCTGCGTGAGGAAGATGAACCGGCCTCCTCCTCCTGCGTGCAGATGAACAGACAACCATGAGGAACAAATAGACCAAATCCTGCAGAGGTTGGAATCGTGGGAGAGTGGAGTGAATGTTTCTTCTGCCCCACACAACGTGAAGAGGAGAGTCTGCTGGTGGAGTGGGCACGTGGGCAAGGACTGACAGTCCTGCCACAGCCACCACTACTCGGCAATAACTGCCCCAACCAACAAAAACAAGACATTAAAGAGGTTGGATGAGACAAGGGAAGATGACACAACAAACAAGGTGGTAACACATGGGTTCCCCCACCATAGACCAAGGTTTGACATCCCCCACACCCTTATCCTTTGGAATCATGCCCCTTTCATTCAACGTTGCACTGCCGTAGCTGGTTGTGGGTTTATTTTTAATTGATGTGCATATTTACATGATGCCAAACCATAATGTGCCAGATAGCACGATATACCATCGACAACTATCCCCGTTGCCGAAACATACACAACCAAATCGATGGTGGGGATTTTTCCTTTAGCTCCTCACCATGATTAATTACATTATATAAATCATGCAAATGGGGTCAAAACTGAGGTGTTACATCAACCCATGGTTACCTACCTTAGACACTAATTAAATCATTTTTTTTCTTATTACCTAGTCTCCTAGATTCCGCTTTATGCTAGTTGCCTTCTACATGTCATAGAAGTCAACACTTTCTAAAAATGAGTCATGGAGCACTTGGGAAACCTCCTGGAAACCATATTTAGCATGTTTTCTTTATTCCAGATCCTCCAAAGTGCATATTTTCTTTTTCTGAAAAGCATCATGTTTAATTGAGAATTAAGGCAAAAGGGAAAGCTAGACTAGGTGTAGTTGACTTGTTTTTTCCCAAATCATCCTCCTTCCTTTTCTCATAATAAAAGCATGTATGATTTTTCTTTCCATCCCTCATTATATTTCCTACAAGACTTAGCCAATTTGTGAGCATCTTGGTGGATTTGGAAACTGCTTTATGCACCTATGGGGGATTTGACTAGATTTAGTAAGCCTACTTTTTTACCATTTCGAATGGCATCCTTATGCATTTGAATCTATCATATAATTAGATATTTCAGCAGCCTATTACTTCACAAGGTTGGCTATTGTACACTTATTCAATACATATTAGTGTTATGCTCCAATTTCAGTCTCCTTTGATGTTAATTTTGCATGTTTGATTAGAAATTTTGTGAGTGTAATTGTTCTCTCTCTTGGGTTCAATTTCCACATGGTATCAGAGCCTTTGTAGATCAATTTATATCCTTCCATATTGCTATTGTAGGTTTGACATCTTGATTGGGAGCATATTCTGCTGACTAAAGGGCACAATTTTTGAGCTATGGACCAATATCAGAAGATCATCTTGACTCCATTCCATTTATTTGAGTGGAAAGCTGAGATGGAGATATTTTTGAGAGAAAAAGGTCTCTACAAGGTTACTATGGCAACTGAGGCAGAGCCCAATGCAGCTACAGAGAAAATCAAATGGCACAACAGGAGGGATGAGGCCTATGGTCTTTTGTGTCTAAGCATTTCAAGAAACCTCCTCTTCCATCTTGATGGATTGACATCACCGAATGAAGTGTGGGAGAAGCTTGTAGATATTTTTGGTAATACATATGAGATGAGAGGACATCAAACTGAGAATGAGATGATCTCCTTGAGTCCCAGTAGCTTCAAATCATTGCAACTCTATTTTTCCAAGTTTAAATCCCTTATTTTGCAGCTAAAATAGTGTGGGATTGAAAAGAAGGAAGAGAAACTAGTTTTGGCCATACTTTCAAAGCTTGGCCCTGACTATTCAACATTTGTTTCAACCTTCCATGCCACAAAGTCGACAGCTCAAGCCTGGAAGATGCCTAAGCTTACAGAGTTCATGAAATCCGTCACACAAGAACAAGATAAGTTGGTGATGATGGGCACCATAAAACCTTCCAAAGACCAAGCTTTGGTTGCTGGAGATTCAAGGGTGGATTCAAAAAGCAAGGAAAAAGCTAAAAATCCACCTAAGAAAAAGAGAGACAAGAACAAGTCTCAAGAGGAGCCCCAAGGCTCCAAGAAGAAATTCCAGAAGAAGAAGAAGAAAGGATAAATGAGCAAGTGCGCATACTGCAGTAAGGGCTATCATCCTGAGAGCTCTTGTATGAAGAATAAAATTGACATGTTAACCCAACTCCTAGAGAAGAATAACATCTCCCTTCCTGATTGCTCAAAGAAGAGGGAAGGAGGATCAAATTCAGAGGACAGAGAGAGAGAGTACATGCTTTGCTTGCTGGCACATCAAGCTCACCTAGCTTCATCATAGACTCTAATAGACATATGGTTTTGACAAAAGAGGCATTCTCCTCTCTTGACATGTCGAAAGGTCTACCAATAGTTTTGGGATATGACTCTCTCACTGATAGTTTGGGAAAAGGAAGGATTGATCTTGACCATGGTAAGTTCAATAATGTGTTGTATGTTCCAAGTCTTGCCTCTAATCTCTTGTCAGTGTATCAGATGACTCACACTAGGTCTCCAAAGAAGGTCATCTTCTCCCCTGATGATGTTGGAATCACTGAGATTTTGAATGGTAAAGTCATAGAAAAAGGTGTTGTTGATCACTCTTCGAAGGTATACATGTTTTCCCATTTTCTACCCTACTCAAACCCCTCTACTCTTCTGATTCATGCTAATGAGGCAAGCAAGCTTTGGCATGAAATATTTGGCCATCTTAAATACAAGTATCTTTCTAAGAGAAAGAATAGGTCATTGAAGGAGATGGAAACCTGCATGATTGAGGCTAAGACTTTGCCACCAAAGTTTTGGGCTGAGGCTATAAACTGTGTATCCTATATCCAGAATAGGGTGCCTCATAAGTAGCTTGATGGTATGACTCCTTTCTAAGCTTGGAGCAGGCACAAGCCAGATGTGACCCATTTCAGGATTTTTGGCTCAAAGGCTTGGGCTAGAATTCCAACTGAAAAGAGAAAGGCTTTGCGGCCCCAAAGCCAAGAGTGCCTATTTGTTGGGTATTATGAAGATTCAAAAGGGTACAAGCTGATCAACTTGAGCACTAACAAATATTTCATTGAAAGAAGTGTTCAGTTCCAAGAAGAGCCTTTAGTAGCAGTTGAAGTTGGAGAGTCTTCTTCACCACCAGATCCATTGATTGTAAGTGGAGAGACTAATGAGTTTGCTGATTTTGATATGTCTGATAATGATGATTTGATTGCAGATCCTGACAGTCCTACAAGACCAAAATGGGCAGCAAATACCATTCATACAACTGGGGAACTAGCTGGAAATCCTAGTGACACTAGGAGGACTAGATCTCAGTTTGAGAGCGCCCTTTGTATAAAAGATCCTTTATTTGCTGAGAGGTGCTATCTGATGGTTGAATCAGATCCACAGACATATGAAGATGCAGCACATGATCCAAGATGGCAAACAACCATGAAAGAAGAATTCAGCTCGCTCCAGAAGAACAACACTTGGGAACTGGTTGATCTTCCCTCAGGGAGGAAGCTAGTTCAATGTAAGTGGGTTTTCAAGACTAAGTTTGTTGCTGATGGTTCAACTTTGAAATATAAGGCAAGATTGGTAGCCAAGTTATACTCACAAGTACATGGTATTGACTACAATGAAACCTTAGCACCGGTGGCAAAGATGGACTCCATAAGGCTAGCTTCAGCCACTGCAGCTTCGAAGCAGTGGGAGGTACATCACATGGATGTGAAGTGTGCTTTCATAAATGGAGATCTCACTGAAGATATTTATATGCAGCAACCTGAAGGGTTTGTTTCTAATCCATCTTTGGTGTGCAGGTTAAAGAAATCATTGGATGGGCTCAAGCAAGCCCCTAGGTCTTGGTATGCTAAGACTGATGGCTTTCTACTGTCATTGAGTTTTGTTCGATGCAAGTCTAATCCTAATGTTTATTTGAAGCTGATACATTGTTCTTTGATGATTATTTTCTTGTATGTGGATGACCTTCTATTTACAGGAAGTTCAAATAAAGATATTGCCTCCTTGAAGGATGCAATGAACCACGCATTTTCTATGACAGATTTGGGATTGTTGAGCCAATTTTTGGGTCTCGAAATCGCTCAATCCCAACATGGAATGAAAGTACATCAGTCCAAGCATGCCTTATATTTGTTGAACAAGTTCAACATGAAAGATTGCAATCCAAGCAAGACTCCCTTCCTTTTAGGATTTAAGCTTGAAGAAGCAGGTTCTTCTCCTATGGTAAATAATACATTGTATAGGCAGTTGATTGGGTGTTTGCTTTATCTTACACACACTCGACCTGATCTATCTTATGCAGTTAGTGTGGCTTCAAGATACATGGATAAGCCTCATGAGATCCACTGGACGGCAACCAAAAGGATCCTAAACTTTGTTCAAGGAACAAGAACTCATGGGATCTTCTACAAAGCAAAATCTAATCTTGATTTGATTGGGTTTACTGATAGTGATTGGGCAGGTGACAACACAGATCGAAAGTCAATACTAGGACATGTGTTCATGCTTGCAGAAGGACCAATCAGATAGTCAATCAAGAAGCATAGTGCCATAGCACTCTCATCTACATAAGCAGAGTATAGAGGAGTTGTAAATGCAGCAACTCAATGTTTGTGGTTGCAGGGAATACTTGGAGAATGTGGCTTCGAATCAGAGTTTTCAAATATTATCTATTGTGATAATCAGAGCACCATTCAAATATGCAATGATCCAGTTTAGAGACAGCAAACCAAACACATTGAGATCCATATGCACTACATCAGACAGCTTGTGCATGATGGCACCATTCATCTACTCTTCTGTGCATCTTTAGAACAAGTAGCAGACATCTTCACCAAAGTTTTTTGTGAGAAGACATTCAACAATCTCAAATCACTACTGGGGATTCCTGATTATGCTGTGAAGCATGATTGATAACAATATTTTCAAATTTTGTTTTACTGTCCATGTTTAAGGGAGGATTTTCCCACTGGGTTTTTGCCTCTTTCCTTGGTTGTATGGACAAGCAGTATGTAAAGGGTGACTAAGCCTTGTTGCTAGGCCCTATAGTTTTCTGATATTTACTCATAAATTCAGGCTTAAGGGGGGGGTGTTAAAATAATCAACCCATAGTTACCTACCTTAGACATTAATTAAATCATTTTTGTCTTATTACCTAGTCTCCTAGATTCCACTCTATGCTAGTTGTCTTCTACATGTCATAGAAGTCAACACTTGCTAAAAATGAGTCATGGAGCACTTGGGAAACCTCCTGGAAACCATATTTAGCATGTTTTCTTTATTTCAGATCCTCCAAAGTGTATATCTTCTTTTTCTAAAAAGCTGCCTGTTTTATTGAGAATTAAGGCAAAAGGGAAAGCTAGACTAGGTGTAGTCGACTTGTTTTTTTCCCACATCATCCTCCTTCCTTTTCTCCTAATAAAAGCATGTATGAGTTGTATTTCCATCCCTCATTAACTTGCCTACTTGACTTAGCCAATTCGTGAGCATCTTGGTGGATTTGGAAACTGCTTTATGCACCTATGGAGGATTTGACTAGATTTAGTAAGCCTACTTTTTGACCATTTTGAATGGTATCCTTATGCATTCAAATCTCTCATGTAATTATATATTGCAGCAGCCTATTACTTCACAAGGTTTTCTATTGTACACTTATTCAATACATATTAGTGTTATGCTCCAATTTCAGTCTCCTTTGATGTTAATTTTGCATGTTTGATTAGCAATTTTGTGACTGTAATTGTTCTCTCTCTCGGGTTCAATTTCTACAAGGCCTGGTACCCTCTCAAAGAAGAAACTGCATAGTATGCTGGAAAACTTGAAGTTCTTGGTATGAACAAGTATATATTTCGTCAGTTGATTCTTCATGTTACCCAATAAGGAAGTGCTCTAGTTGTAAATTAAGGGCCTCATACATTCTACTACGTAGAACATGAGAGGTTTTGATGCTTGATGTAGTGATGTCGAACCCGATATCTTGGATAGAACTAGAATAATCACTTTGACACCAAGGATTTTGATCGCATTGATGGAGAATCGCCTTCCTACTTTTTGAGTATTGGGAACACAATATTTGGCTATGTACTCATCAATACTCATTCCCCCACCTTCCCCACGAGCCATGAGATTGAATACCTCATCTAGGAGAGATAGTCTGGTGATGAAATATATGTCTTTAACCTTAATTTTTAACGGCTTCCCATATAGTATGAATTCCTCTGTGTCCAGATCCCAATAGTGTATGATAATTTAAAGTCATCTTGCTTGATCCCCCATACTCCCAAGGTTCAAAAAATTATACATCCCACACCTTTGCGATGCTTGTTGGGAAACTAAATCACCATGCACGACCCTGTCAACATCTTCATGTTCTCACTCCCTCCACGCATTGATCATCCTACAAAGGAAAGAGAGTTTCATGAGGATAAATACTTTACAAACCTTAACCATGGCTCTCCACGTGGGTCTCAGTGTAGACACGTGTGTGGCCACGTGGGAAGGATTCACTTTTCCCACGTGTGCCCATCCTATACACAACCCGATGATCTATCATTTGCGTGGGTTGAATAACCTAGTTTTTGTGGTAAGAAATTCAACCATTAAAATGTGAAATGAAAACCATGAATTCAAAGAGCATGGAGAGAGGAATTACATGGTCCATACGATTGTCGATTTCGTCACATGTTGCTCCTGGAATCCACCTTTGAAGTTTGCATGGGGGCGTCACCGAGGGACCAATATGATAACACGTTCGTTCAAATTGGGGGGTAAAAAATCAAAAAATTTCAAACCAATACATTGATGCTATATTAAGGGTAAAAGGGCTTAATTTTTTTATTATATAGAGAGTGGCAGAGTTAGCACCAAATCTGTGATCGAGGCTTGTACTCTAGCAATCTTTGGACAACCCTTTGAGGTCGTTTATTATCCCTGTGCCAGTACTCCTGAGTTCTGTGTTAAAGCCAAGTCTGCAGATTCTGTGCTCAAGTTTCAATGGAGTCCCAGGATGCGGTTTAATATGCCCTTTGAGACTGAGGATTCTTCAAGGATCAGTTGGTTTATTGTTGTAATGGATAATTCACCTAATAACCTAGGCCTGGGGTTACCAACATACTCAAATACTTGTAGACAATTTGACTTCTAAAGTACAGAATAGGAAATAGGAAAGTAGAAGGACTTACTTGTATTAAACGAAGGTTGATCCTTGCTATTCTCTTCCTTTCTTCTCCACTTCCAAAGTCTCCAAGATAGTTCTTCCTTCACCTGTTAATAAACACTCTTCTAGATACAAGATGATTCATGTATATATATGCAGGTTAGGCAAATCATATATCATACTGAAATGTAAACATTTACCAATCTACAAGAGATGAAACACATATGGAAGAAGTAATCACTTTATTAACAATAATGGAAAGAGTTTAGGTTACAACCCAATGTCTGAGACAAGGACTCCTCTGTCACCAAAGGACTCTGAGATTCTCTGCTCCAAATACTTCTGTAGACAATCCACCAGCATAACTTTTCTCTCCAAGTATGACTACCAAACACCCTCCCCAAGGCCTGTATTTATATGGGTGAAATAAGGCAGTTCTCAAAGGTTAGGGAGGTTATAGCAGTTAAGGGGATTAAGTTAAATGACTCAACTAATCTCCCATTAACTCGAGGTTTTATATTTTAATGTTGAGGAAACCATTCGTGGGTCTGTAGTAGAGCAACCCGCGAATGATTCGCGACTATATATAAGAGCAACCCGCGAATACAAGGATTCACGCCTTGCTGTGCAGGAGACTCGCGAATGATGTGCGAGTTGTCAATAAAGAGAGTCGCGAATACATCTCAACATGGCAAAATGGCAAAGTAACCAGCTGGGTATATAGGGAATGTACTTCATCATAAGCCAAGGTATAATGAATATGGGCAAACCTCAATCCATAAGTGTCCTTTTGTGTGCCAACTTGAGGGATGTCAGCACTCAGACGGAGAGGTGCCATTCAGGTGTATAACATTTATGGGTACCGTTTCTTTTTTATAGTTCGTAGACCCGATGCTTTGGCTTAATTCTCCTTGGCGCCTTCTTCAGGTGGGTTTCTAACTTTCTTTCTCTTTTTTACTTCGGTTCGAATTTGGGATCCTTTGTTTTTCCTCATGTTTCTCAAGAACTTGAATGTATCAATACTGCGGCAGTTTTTAATGCAAAAATAGGGTTTTATCTTGTGCCACTTTACTTTGATGGTATTTGTATGTGAATATGATTCCACACCACATGGGGGTAATGGTTTCATTGACTTTGGTTTGTGTCTTCATGGCATGTAGATTTTGGTAAATCATGACTTTCTATCTTAAATCCTGTAGGAAATTATTCTATCTAGGCTTTGTTTGTTGAAATCACGGTATGTAGTTTCCCTACTGAGAACGGGTGTTGAGAAATCCATTCGAAATTTTAGGTTTTTCTAATTGTAGATTTCGAAGGGGTTTCTAATTTTATTCTCTGAATTCCGTTAAGCTGCTGATAGGAAAGGGTTTTTTGATACAGGGGTAGACAGCTCCGCTTTTGGGTAGCACTGAGCAACGAATGATATCAGGGATGTAGCAGACGATATAAGGGATGGAACAAGATTTTTCTTATTCTCACCTACCCCATGTGTCTTTTTCCAGTTTTCTTGCCTGATGTACTTCCCTCTTAATATCATGTTTCTTGGAAAAAGTCTCATAATGCATTTCATTAGATGTATGCTTTTGCATTTTCAACATTTCTATACAATCCTACATTAGATGCCGCTACACCATTGTTGTGTGCTGGGATAACTATTTATAGCCCAATGAGATACTTCCAGATGATAGAGCCTGGAAAGAGCTTTGGAGTGGCAGGTCTTGGAAAAATTCTCATAATGCATTTCATTAGATGTATGTTTTTACATTTTCAATATTTCCAGACAATCTTGCATTAGATTCTGCTACACCATTGTTGTGTGCCGGGATAACTGTTTACAGCCCAATGAGATACTTCCAGATGACAGATCCTGGAAAGAGCTTAGGAGTGGCATTTCTTGGTGGTTTAGGGCACATGGATGTGAAGTTTGGGAAGGATTTTGGCCTGAAAGTTATAGTTATTAGAATGTCTCCTACTAAAGAAAAAGAAGCTAGAGAAGCTTTAGGGGCAGATCATTTTTTAATCAGCAAAGACTAGAAGCAGATGCAAGTTTGTGTTCACTGTCATCAATCTTTTGTCGTCACATCACAATTATATTTTACAAAATTAAAAGTAAAATATCAATAATAATAATGTTAGAATTTATTTATTAATTTACTCAATGAATTTGGAATTACTAAGTGTGAAGAGACATCGAATCCTGCACATAGTTGAAAGAAAGAAAATATATACATATTCCCACTGTCTATAACAATATTAGCAGCTAGCTAGATTTTATGAAGCTTGACAAGTGCTCAGTAGGGACTTGAGGTCGATTTATGGAATAGTTGTTACTATGTTAGAATTATTGAGTTATGTATATAAATGTGAGTTGCAACAAAAAGAATCATACGTTTACTTAGAACTACAAACGAACACTAAAATGCAAGTATGTAAACATTATCTATAATAGAAGAAAGTGGAAAGGGGAAAACATGTTTTTTGTCTAGAGTGGAACCTGAATTTAGCTTCTTGCTTCTTAAGCTCTTTTCACATTGTTGACTCTATTGTCCATTTCCAAGGTAAACAATCCTTCTTGAAAGAATCTACACAGGTTGAACACGGTTGATGAAACAATTTTACAATATTATTGATATGAAATAGATGCCACTCCTCGGAAATATTGCTCGAGCAATGCACCAAGCAAAGTGCATTCTATTTAGGTCATCTACTTTTTCTAAGTTGAATTCCACATAATGTTCATATCTAGTATTTGTTTCATGTTTGCACTATGTACAGAGGAATAAATTCTAGACCATTTAAAAATTGCATGTATTGTAGATGCACCGAAATGGAGGGGTAACAACACTTTTGGGTCGAAGTATTCCACGTATATGTTAAACTGAGTTATAAAAAAAACACATTGATGCAAAGAAAATATAGAATGTTAGTGTTTTCACAATGAAAAAGAATAAGGGGAAAACACGTTTTTTCCTCTTGACAATAGTTGAATTTTGTTCTATGCATTTTAAAATTTATTTAGCAGCAAAATAGAGGAACAAGCCAACGTTGTGAACAAACCTACCTTTTTTATTCAACCACTAGTATAAGGTTTTGAATTGCATAGTCATCATTCAAAGGATCAATAAATGTGGTTATGGAGGTTCATATCAAGTGAACTCCTTTAGATACATTTCTAACAATGCTTTTGAACCAATGAAATGGAGGATCATTAGATGCAAGTTTTTCTTGCATCTGCAAGAAAAGATCTTTATATGATTTCTTGATCTAAATCTGAAACACCATTAGCAAAAAACTATCAAAATTTCATAGAAATTGGAAATGGGGTAATATATTTGTTTCTATTTTTCTTCGTTCAAAGAAGGAGATGAAAAAAAAACAAGCAAACATTTTGGCAGTGAAGAAATGTGCATGCAAAAAGCGATATCTATGGTTGCATGGTAATTTTTTGTCTCTTCGTCTTTGATATATAAATAAATTGGTCTATTGTTGTAATACATTGCAACAACTATTGCTACAATAGAGCCAAAAAGACAATTCTAATTTGATGACAAAATATCACTGATTGTCATATCTCAATGTAGTTTGCACATTCTACAAGCTTGATCAATAGTCTTAGCCATAGTATTTGTCAATATCACAATAGAGTAATTTTCATCACTTTTCTCATATTGACAATTCTTTTTCATCCCAAACCTGCTGATTCTAATGATTTTCCCAGGATGCAAAAAACCACAAAACCATTTAATCAAATTGTCATTTACAATAGCTGCAATAGTCATTTGTCCATCTCTTTCCACCAACTCTACATGCAAAATGTTTGTCTTAATAGATAAATTTTGTCTTTTGTTATGTTCAGGTTTGTATACCACCCAGATATCTCCTTCAAAAATGTTGTTAGATGTTGTTGTGCAATGTTGTATGACAGTACATTATTGCAATGGTATTTGTTTTAATCTCTGAGCTATAGAGTAGCAAAGCAGGGGGAGACGTCAAGTGTGAAAATAATGACAACTTAGGTTTTTGAAATAGCTTTGATATTGATGAAGTGTGCTGGAAACAAAAAAAGTAGGGATTCAAAATTGGTGACAACATCTTTGTGTTGTCAGGGTTTGACATTATGTCCTGCTATTGGGCTATTTTATTTTGACACTTTTCCTACTACTAGGTGATTATCTTGTGATGTGGTATCCATGGAATCTTGCAAACAATAGGAACTTTTTATTTCCTTTGTGACTATCTTCGGAAATCTAAATACAAATTATGTGAACTGCAGGCATGTCACCTCCCAGGTAAGAAAGGTAGGTGCAAAACCATTTCAAGGGATTTAAATAAAAAAGAAAACAAAAAATATGCATCAACAAGAAACTAAATGTTGATGGGAAGAACTTTATTTTGATGGAGAAAATGCAGTTGCAAGAACAATGAGGAGTCGCAAGAGCAACGAGGAAGAATTACTTTCCCAAAATGGTATTTTCTCTATCGCAAGTTCCATTAACATGTTGATTTTCTTTTTTGTTTGTTTATTTTTTGTGTTTTGTTGTTTTATTTTTTCTTTTCGTATGTATTGAGTAAGTTTTCAAAGCACCGTTTTGGTTTTTTTGTTTATTTTTTTGTGTTTGGCTATTTTCTTTCCTATTTTATGCATATCTAATAATATTTAAAAATTGGGTTATTTTCTTAAGCATGGTTTGGTTTTCTCACAAAGGAAAAATGTTTTTTATGCTATTCTATGGTTTATGTTGTACAAGCTTTTATTTTTATTGAAGTGTTGTTAGTGTTCATAAGAAGAACATCATTTTCTTTCTGTTGCATTTACATTTTTCTACTCTTTGTTTTTTTTAAGCTAAGAATATAGTTAAAAAAGTAGATTCTAAACTAAACATGACTTTCTCTTTTTATCAATTTGCTATGGTTCAAGAGGGAAGTGGCATTGATATGAGCCAAATAAGCACATGAAACATTGAAACATAGATGATGATTCTACAAGTTTGTGCAGAAGTCGTCAGCATGGAATTTGATCTAGTCATTGGTTTTGGTGTTTTCAATGTCAACCCTTTATTTGCAGAAACAACAATTTTCTTGTAGATGGTGTTTATAAACATATTAAGTGGTCTTTATTTTTTAGTAGTGATTGCATTGTTCATGAAGAACATATTAGGTGGTATTTTTAGGGATCAACAAGAAAGTGGGATTATGTTCAGTATGATAAGCATTTGAAACATTGAAAGAAAGATTATGATTTTGTAAGTTTTTCCAAAAGTGGTCAAGCATGAAACCTAAATTGGTTGTTGGTTTTGTTGTATTCAATTTCAATCCTTTCATTTGCATAAACGATTGAAATTGTATTCTCAACAATGTTTCTTGTAGCATGCCATTGTTAAATTAACCATATTAGAATATGTGCACCGATTTTGCTGCTTGATAGGATGCAATCCAATAAGAAAAGAAGAATATGAAGAATATAACGTGGTCTATTATAGACATTTATCACTTTTAAGACATTGCTACGAAACATTAGTCCAGTGGCAATTGCCTCAATGGAACTTTCTCTGTGATTTTTTGTTTTGATTATAGGAATGTTTTTTTCAATTGACATAAGGATACCATGTACTGAAAATGTCGATAGGAACTTGTATTGTTCTATGAATTTTGTTTCATTTGGTGATGCATCCAAGTGTGCTTCTTGAAAACATAAAATTTTTTACTACATTAATTCATGGTCATTTACAACATCATCATTGTGAAAAACAAAACTGCATGTGTTTAATGAACAAGTAAGAAAATGTTCAACATTTGGCATTACAATATGTATATATTAGTAGATAATTTTGGGTAGAGTGAGAAATTATTATTTTTTAAATCTGTTTAAAAAATAAAGACATTGGATATCTTTAACACGAGAGAGAACTATGTAAATAATCCCATGTTTTTCTAATTCCCTTTGGATCAAATGCTAATTTCTCCATTGTTGGTTAACCTTTTTTTAAATTTTGTATTATAAAAACAAATTTCATTCGAAGAGATTTAATTTCTCTTTGTGCTTGGTAAATCTGAAACTAAAATAAATTTATACTAGTTTTTGTTTATCGCAAAAACCTTTTAGTCTCATTTGTAATATAGTTTTTCTAGTATAGTTTTATGATAACAAACAACTAACCATTGAATTGTTATAAAATATACAATCCACTATTTTTTCAATTTTACTTACTCTATTTTTTGGCAATAAAATCCACAATCCACTATTTTTCAACTTTACTCACTATTTCTTTAGGAAAATCTTTAAACTTCCTTGCACAACTCTTTGGCTGCCTTGGTGACCCTTATTACCTACCAAACACTAGAGATAGATTTCTGGAAATACCAAAGACTATGAAGAATGCAGGACAATAAACTTGTATCATTTAAAACATTCTTATAAAAAGTTATGTAATCAAGTTCGAACATATCCAAGGGCACCTCTTCTATTAATATCCATTTATGAAACCTTCCTTTGGCTGGGAAGGCCATCAATAGAATAGTGCTGACAACTAGCTCTATTCTTATCCAAATAGCTTGCAGCTTCTACTCTTTTGTATCATTTCTATTAAATATTCTTTATCACTGAAATTCCACAACTTCTAATCTTGTTTTTCAATAAAAGGTATAGGTTGATCTTTTACAAATCCCTCTACTTTTGGGAAAAGACAGTAAATACAATCTCTATAATGTGGCTGTAACCCTTTGATCTTGTACAAATCCCTCTAATTTTGGGAAAAGACAGTAAATACAATTCTATAGTGTGGCTATCACCCTTTCTTCCTGCTTGTCTAACATGCTCAAAAGTTATGGGCTAATAGCAAAGCACCAAGTGTTTTTAGTACTGTTGATCCATTCATGCAATGCATCAATTACGTGGGAGAGATAACTCATGCAATGCATAAATTACGTATAAAATGGCTAAGTATTTGTGGGATCATTACATTTTTTGGTTATCTCGATAATATAAATATTGAGAGAATGTCTTTCTTGGATTCTTAGTTTGCTTATCTCTTTCTCAGGGCATAACAAAATATCTTGACTACATACTCGATACAGTATCTTCTCCTCATCCCTTATAACCCTTTCTCAGCTTACTCAAAACTAATGGAAAACTCGTTATGGTTGGTCTCCTGAGAAAGCGAGTGCATTTTTCTCATATTGCTATCGTATCTGGTGAGAATTTTTTTTACGTAAATTTTGTTAGGAGTTTTTTATATTGTTGATTTCTCTTTGAACAACATTTTGATAATGGCAGTAGCGGAGGTATTGAAATTTTGATTCTGTTTAATCAGGTTGACGACTTGTTGGGGGAATTCTGATAGGGGGTATTAAAGAGACGCAAGCGATGTTGAATTTTTGTGGTGAACATAATATATCTTGCATGATTGAGAAGATTTATGTAGACTATGTCAACACTGCAATAAAGCGACTGGAGAAGCAAGACGTGAAGTATAGGTTTGTGATTGATGTTGGCCAGTCCTTCAAACAGAATGAGAGTGCATCATGCATGTGATCTATTTTATTACTACATACTTCTTGCATCAGGGAATTTAGAGATGTCATAGAGTGAAGCAACTGTGAAACTAATCACCTGCAACAAATTATTGCGTGACAATATTATTTTCCTAAGTAAAATTGAATTGTTGCTTACAATGTCATAGCTAGGCTTTGCTTTTGGGCCAAAGTTGTTAAAGGAAGGGTATATCTTGCAGGATAATGGATTGGAAAACTGTTTAACTCCATGGTATTGTTTGAAAAAAATAGGAAACTGTTGAGTTTGCTGCATAGATTGGATTTAAATGAAGGAAATGAATTTAATTATGAAGCTATTTTTAATCCATATAAAAATATCACTATCCTTTTTTCCAAAGTAGGATGGTAGAGCTTGGTATCATACAACATGGTTTGTGTCTTGGATAAAATTTTGATTCATGTTTTAGGTTTTTATATTAATTTAAAGAAAAGGAGTGATGGTGTTGTGATAGGGAGCCAGAGCGACAATGGAGAAACAGAGAGGAGTACTATAAAACTTAAAAAGTAAGTTTCCAAGAGGCATGAGAGATTGAAAAAATCCAAACAGGGGAATGTTTATAGTATATACTCAATAGAATTCTCTCAACAAGGAGAAGCTAGTGAGCCAGTCACCTGCCTGAAATTTAGCAATGCTACAAAACTGAGTTTTTGAAGAGAAATGAGAAAGGGAGATGAAAATAGAAAAGTAACGAAAAAGACTGAAGTATGGAAACAATTTTTTGGTTTTCAGATATCCCCTACATGTTAATTCAGATTGAGTACATTTCTTAAAAGTGGTATAGAGGAATTCTCTAGATAAATGTTTTGATAGAAATTTTGCAGATTCAACACCAGTTTGAAGAATAGGAAATATTTTTCATTTTACAATGTTGGACTGTGAAATCTGCCAGAAACACAAAAAGAACCACAAATTTAATAGAAGGAACTGAATGTGGAAAACATAACCTAGAAATGGATTTGAAGAATTCCTCAAAGAATTCAAGGAATTGGAAAAATAAAAAATAAGTATTTACTATTTTTCGGTGAGGGAAAAAACCAAAATTTTGGGTAAAACTGTCCCAGAACAATAGAATTGGAAATTTTGATCTTACTGGGACAGACTCTTGACAGGATTTCGGTCATCTTCTGACTTTGGAAATTTTCTGAGTTCGTACGAGTCATAGAGAAAAGTATACTTGTACCTAAAGGGCCGAAGGATAGCAAGTCGCAAAAACTTGAAATTGTTAATTTGCAAGGAGTATAGAAATTGAAATTGACAGGAGCATTATCAATTTGAGTAGAGGTTATCAACATAATTCACATCTGAAATGGTATCTCTCCCAATACAGAGATTTTGCTTCTCCTGCAATGATATTCTTCCTAAGTTGTTGAAGTAGGTCTTAGACCCATTTTGTACAAGAAAAAGTGTTCAAAACTAGTAAGTTATCAACTACTAGGGTCCATAAAGGATAACTCTGGTGTCCATGTTAGACAATCCTATAGAAGTTCTAAAATTGTTTCACAGGAGAATAAATTTGTGTGTTCACCTATTTAAAATAAATTTTTGGTTATCATAAATTGTTGCAGAACAGAGCACCTTTGGGCTTTGTTTGGACCTTTTCCCTTTCATCCCTATTGTATTTTGAAATTCAGTAGTTACATGTGATTAGAATAGATATTTTTGTATACTTAATGAAATTATTCCTTGATGTATCATCCAACAAAAGGAAAAAAAACCATAATTTGAAACACAACTGAATTAAAATAATACTTACACTTGTCTAAGCTTGTTTTCTTTTTCTAAATGCAACTCTGTAGATAGTGACACACCATCCAATTTCATTGTTGTAGTACCGTTTATCTTCACCTTAAATTTTGATGAACCTGCCACCTTTTCTGATGAAGGTTCAGTGCCATATTTTATAGGGGAAACTTGCTCAAGATTGTGAAAAGACAAATGCTTAGATAAATTCCCTTGGTTAAACTTCTTCGAGCCAAACTTCCAATGATCTTTCTTAAAGCCTCTGCTATTTTTCTTTGCTGGGGTTGCACAATATTTATTCACCCTTGTGCCCTTTGACTTGTATTCATATTACTTAGCATCACCCTTTTGTGCAACATAAACCTTGATAGGAGGTGTGCTGATTGAATTGACTTGCCTTGAAGCTAAATTTGAAACATATTGCTTATTTGGAGAACGAAGCACTGGTGCATTCATGCTCTATAGTTTTTTTTCTTCCATTTTTGGATCATTCAATGATTCAACAGACATTTTAGCATGTGCACTCCTCTCATCCTTATCTCCAATCTACCATTTATCCATATGCTCAAAGGACAATGAATATTCAAACCATGGATCCATCTTATTCTCCTCTACCTATTTAGCAGGTTCTGAAGAAAACCTTATAAAGGATTGATATGAATCTGAAGACACCACAAGTTTCTTACTACCTCATGTTTTTGTTGCTTCATTTTGGATCAATGTGTCTACTTTGACACATTCCTCATTTCCCTTAACTGACTTCTTGTCATTATCAAAGCATTTAGTATAATATTTTTCATCTGCAGAAATCTTGTATGCATCATCCTGTCTAGTCACACCTGTTTCCATTGGCTCAACTAAAGCAGTCACATTCTCTCTAACACATGCAGACAAAGCTCCCTGAGCCCGACGACGTCGTTTAGAGAGAGGCACGGTAACTTCATCACTCGGTAGGCTACTTCACAAACGATATTCGTCAGCCTTTGGTGGCAAACACATAGGCCTTTCCATAAAAATTGAAGACATCTGCCCATGTGGCAAATCACCTTCAATTTCAAGACTATGAAAACTGAAGATATTATTAGTTAACAAATGGCATTCATTTAACACACAAGCATTATCTCATGCCATATTTTCTCCTTTATTTTCATTGGCACTTGCTTCCTTTATTCGAGCCTTCTACAATTTTCTTGGTTTCATCTTCAGCTTCAATTCTTTCCCTTTTAACCAAATAGAAATGTTCATCAAAGTTAAGTTTCCTTGCCTTGATTCGTGTCCTTTTCTTTCAATGATCTACTCTAGATAATAGTTCAAGAACATTTTCTTCTTTTTTGCAAATATTTATCTTTATTTAATTATCTAATCTCTCTGGTAGAGTTGATAACCTTGAATTATGTTTCTTCAAGAACTTTCTTTTCTTCTTCAGAACGGAATTCCAATGCAAAGAAGTGATTGGAACTACCCTAACTTCATTGTCTCTAGTCACAAATGTAGAAACCACATGATCTTTGACATTAGGAACATAATTTTCATGAATATTTTCAAAACCCTTTTCATCCTTCAAATTTTCTTTACAGTTTGAAACCTGAATGCTCTCTTCAGTGTTTCCATGTTTAAAAGATTCAAAATTGCTGACAATGTTATCTATCACTGTTTTTCTACTATCCAGGAGCTCACTTTCTGGCACTAATAGAGAACCTCTAATTTCATTTTCCATGCTTTGCCTTTTCTGACCAAATTGCTTTTCACTCATGGTCTGCTCAAATCTAGTCTTGTATCCTAATTTCTTCCTAATTTCTTCAAGAGAAACGTTGGTACTATCTTTCTCTTATTTGATTGGGATTTTTTTTACGTTACATAACGGAGATTTTTTTTAAATGGAAAAATGTTGTCTGAAATTGTATAATGGGAAAACATTGCTTGATATATTTTTTAATGGAGAAACATTGCCTAAGATTTTTTAAATGGAAAAAGATTGCCTAGAATTGTTTAAGTTTCCTAATATTGTTTTTTAATGGAAAAAACATTGCCTGAAACTATTTATTGGAAATATGTTTCCTGAAATTGTTTATTGAAAAAATGTTGCCTGAAATTTGTAAATGGAAAAACATTTCCTAAGATTTTTTAATGGAAAACACTCCTCAAATTGTTTAATGGGAAAACATTGCCTAAAATTTGTAAATGGAAAAATGTTGCGTAAGCTTTTATGCAAAAATTTAATTTTTGACTGAGTTTAATCTCCCATGTCCAAGTAAAAAATATTTGGATTGAGTTTAATCTCCAGGTGTGAGTAAAAACGTTTTTGACTAAGTTTAATATCCCATGCATGAGTAGCTTCCATATATGAGTAAAAACGTTTTAGACTCGATTTAATCTTTTAATGCTTGAGTAAAACATTTTTGGACTAAGTCAATCTTTCGACGCGTGAGTAAAACATATTTTATGAGTTAATATTTCAATGCCTCATAAAACGTTCATATGCTCAATTAAATTAATTTTAGGGCTGGGCGTTTTCCACACCAAAGCCAAATGAAAAACAAATAATATCATTTTCCCATGCCAAAGCCTAGAGATGGGCAAAGTAATAATATCATTAGTTTATTTATATATTTGTATTACAAAAGAAATATTATTATAAGAAGGGACATAGCCCCATATTTAAAAATTAGGATTGATGCATAATGCACACAATTCAAAATTCAAATCATATTTAGCTTTGTCTATACGAATATATGTATGTGTGTGTATGTGTGTGTGGGGTTCATAAAGTTCATGTATATTGAACAAAGAGGAGAAAGACCATAGAGGGCGTATCCTTAGTTCCTTGATGAGGAACCCTGCACACTTATGGATAATTATTTTGCTTGGCGAGGGAAAAGAATGCATGTGGGGTATCTTGTCAATATTCTAGGTAGAAATATAAAGGGGCATAAAAAATGTAAATGAAAAAATGGATACATGCAATATATAGTGAAAATAGGGGTTTTTTAAAATTGGGAAGGCATATTGGGGAGGGGGTTAAAAAAAACGATTTTGGGAGGCATTTTCCAGTTTTTTTTGAAAATAGGGGTATTGTTTCATATGCCATGAATGAACGTGCTATGGTATGGTTTCACTAACTGAAGACCCCGTGGAAGTTTGAGGGTGCAAAGAGATCCAAAAGCACTATTAGAGGTAAAAAACCAATTGGCATAGTAAATGTGAATTTTTTTACTATTTATTAAATTTTTTTACCCACTTTCCTACAGTTTATACTATATATTTATTATATACATATGTTTGGGAGTAATATTATCATGCAAGGTCATTTTTTAATGCAGTTTCACTGAGACTTAGTGGATCTTGATCATTTTTAGCTTGTCACACCTTTGGCAAGTACAATTATTATCTGTCATATATGATAGCATCATATTGCATTGTTGTATTTTCTTATGACCATGTCACATTAACTATAGGTATGAATCTGCTTCATAATGATATAGAACCTTCTCGCTGCTTCTAGAAGTGTCGTTATGTAAGCAATAGAGATTTCTTAATCATGGCTACCCTAGTTAGATCATGTTTTTCCTTTTGGTACCCATGGTGAGCTTCCTCATAAGGTTTGAGAGTCCCATGTAGTCTCACCATGAATTTGAATCGAAACCTCATGTTCTTTCTTATCTTTTATGTTGGCTATCTCCCTTAAGGACTCCTGCTTTATATCAAGTTTTAAATGCATTGCATGCATTTGGTTGTCGTATTGAGTTTAATGTCGGCTCTCCACTTCAGTTTATAAGACAAATTACTTGAGCTTGTCTCAAGTCTAGGCAAGCATAGCTTATTATTTATCCTATGTAGCTTGATTACCCCTCATCTGAGAGGAGACATTCCCTTGAGTGTCCTTATCTTGCACACATTTCCTTGCATTGAGCATGGGTATGTTCAACTGCTTAGAAATAGTTTGCTTTCACACGACACTCGTTTCTTCTTTATTGTACTATAAACACATTTTATTCCTTTTCAAGATTTATAATATGAAAAAGACCAAAAAATATATAAAAACATAAAAGGTCAGACGGGATATGATATTATCTTATGTTGGAAATTATTGTGTTGCCTTTGAACAAAGCACAGTTTATGAGTCCATCCATCATGGGTCAAGTTTCTAGTATGACCTTAGGAGCTGCACTCATTATTTATAGCTTTCTCCACTAATTGGTTAAGCTTCCAATCCCTATGGAGCCTTTGTTGACGCCTCATGTGTCACAGAGTTATCTCAATTTTAACACTTGAGTCTATGCTGCCTAAGTGTCTCCATTTACCTCATGCTCTTGTTCAAAGGAATTTTATCCTGAGTCAATCATCCCTTAGATATCTTGACTTTACATGTCGATGATTCTCGGTACATTATAGAGTTGTGGTCCTACTTGGCACCTTGGGCTTACTTTCATCATGGGTATGTGACCTTGAACTTAGCAGATGATATCTCATCATTGGTCATTGATTGAGTGGTTTCACTTGTGTTTGACGACAAAAAATATATTCACACATTGGGATTCATGCCGCGTCTTAGATTCCATTAGAACCTATTGGTGGTTTCCTCGCCTCTATTAGTAATTTTCATCATTGACTGCTATTCAGAGGGTCTCTTTCGCATGCTGTACTTGCATTTGACATGTGCAAGAGATGCACATGGTTACTAGTTCGTGTACATCTTATTCATCTAATTTCTTCCAAATCATCTAGCCTTGTTGCATACCTTGTGTTGGTTGATGGGGGATTCCCTGATGCCCTCCTTGCAGCATATTCCAATCTGCCGACTTCAGATCATTTATTCTAGAATTGGGATCTAGATTCAGTTGAGTGCCTTGGTACTTGCAGTCATCAATGGAAGGTTCTCTTGCCATTGATAGATTGGGAATACATCAATGTCCCCTGATCAATAGATTCTTCAAGTGTTCAACCTCAACACCTCTACTCACACTTGTTGATTGCACTCAGTACCTTGACACCCATTTTCATCATTGGTGGGTTCTCTCATGTTTCTTAATGGTATACATCAATGATCAATAATCAGACAATGTTTCATCATGTTCAATCTCAATACCTTTATTCACATGATGGGACATGTACCATCGACGATTTGTGTAGAAGACCTCATATCATGGTGGCATTCCATATATGCTACTACCTTGATCACGAGAATACCTATGGAATTTCAGTTATCATACCATAGTAGTGTACTTCATCATGTACTAGATGTCTTCATTGAGTATGGGGGCACGAATCCACTAAGGAGAGTTTAGTGGCTGGGAAGTCATGAAGTGATGACCAATATCTTCTTAGTGCCTTGGGAACTAGAAGAAAAGTGAATTGTTAATGTTCACTTGATTGAATAAATATCTTAAGCATTAACTTAATTTAAGGTCAATCTTAAGTCAAGTAGTTATCTGCTTACAAGTGAATAGCAAACCATTATATTCATGCTTCTTTTTATCTTAACGTAAAGATAACTTTTATTAGTACATCTAAACTAGGAACCAAATATTATTAGCACCTAAGTAATCCTAACGATGACTATCTCGGTTTATATATATATTCCTTGACACAAAGGTAAAACTAAATCCTATTGAACGGGATTGATCTTATTTAAACAACTTCATTCAGGGAATTTTAATGTAAAAAAGAAACAAGCTATTATATAAAAGAGAAAGAAAAAGTTAAAAAACTAAAATGTCTACTTTATATATTGGAATAAATATATAAATATAATGTTGAATAATTTTTTGGAGTATTAATAATCCTTGAAAGAAGAGTAATATTTTTTTGTTTTTTGGAGAATTACTGATCCTTGAAAAAAGAGTAATATTTTTAATATAGATTAGTTTTGAAAAAAGAGTAATATTTTTAATATAGATTAGTTTTATACTCTGACAAGAATCAATTTTGTCAAGGGCACACTTCTTTAAAGCACTATAACAAATATAATAAACAAGATCCACGAGGTGGCAACGTCACCGCAGTTACTAATAGTTATTGATATTGCTACAAAAAAAAGCTATTGATTCTTAAATGTAATCCAAAAAAATTATTTTGGCATATGGCCTTTTAAAAATACTCTTTGTTCTTGTTGCTTCCAAAGGGGCTAGAGAAAAATGAGGACACTTGAGGTGCGGTGTTGATTTAATATTAAGTCATGGCATTCCACTTGATATTTTATTCTCATACAAGTGAAATGGCCTTTCAATGGTCGTAATTAGTACACAATTAAAGGGGAAATTCACTAATGGTGCAATGTATAATGGTTTGAAGTAGGGTCATTGCCAGTGCACATTTACTAGTTGTGTAATGTAGCTTGGCTTGAAGTAGAGTCATTGTCGGTACTGCATCGAGGATATTTACCTTTTTATTGGGTAGAAAGAAGTAAATTCATATTGTGGGAGATGATGATAGAAATATTCTCTTCATATTTGAAGAGATGATACCATGTCCACTGACCACCAAAAATTGACAAATATTACAGATCTAAATTCATTAAGAATACAACAGTCACTGAAATTAACTCCTATTTTTTTTATTACGGGATGGCACATCACAACATTGATTGTATTCTATACCTTCATTGGTGACCATATATTACACGTTATGAACATGCACTATGCATTTTAACTTCTCGTGCATTTGCTTTTCATCATGATTCACCTTAGAGATTTGAATAATGTTAAATATATTTGAACAATGTTAAAAAAGCTTGAGGTTGGTGCCAACTCAGTACAACTTCATTGACCTCCGTATATTGTTGGTGCTAAGTGTATGACATATATTTACTTAGTTTTTAATTACATTCACAATTCATCTCATAAATGAAATACGATTAAATAAGCTCCATAATAATATTTAAAATGGCTTACATGGTCATATTATAAGATGAATTGTCATACATTAGACAAGCACTAACTCAATTCAATTTGGATTTTCAGGCCATGGAGGGCAGAGCAAGTGGTAAAGTGGAATTGTAGTAAAGGGAAGATATTGTGTTAAAAATCCCCCAAACTTATCCATACACCATGGTTCGGGCCTTGTGGATGCACCTAGAGGCATAGTGGTAGTGTCAAGAGAGTACCAACCCCGTCCCCAGTTGTTGATTCCCCTAGTAGAATAAAAATAACTTTTCACGACTTAGATGCAAGTGCAACATACATTCCTGGTAATTGTGACCTATCTAAACAAATTGAGAAGGTATGTTTTAGAATTCTTTTGTTTTTTCTGTGTCACAAATTGAGAAGGTATGTTTTAGAATTCTTTATTAAGAAGGCAATTGCAATACAATCGACGGTTCCCCTTTGTAGATAGCGATAAAGACTTTGGCTCTCACATCTAGGACACATCTACTCCTATAACATTTAGGGTTTGGTTATGATGTTTCAATGGCGGTAAAAAAGATAAACTCTATGATGGACAAGTGATATAATTAATTGTGGCAAACGTCGATGAAATTCGGACATGTAGATTTTAAACATGCCAGGTTTCCAACGCATGTTAACTCACCATACCCTCCATCGCGTGCTCTCATGGAAGAATTTAAAATATATACCAAATGTCCCCACAACTACTATAGCTATTCTCTTCATAGTTAGTGCCATATACATAGATAGCTATGTTGAATGTTTCAGGTTATAGAACCTACTCTTGTAAATGAGAATGACATGCTGCTTTTGAATGTGGACCGTTTGGAGAGGGAACAAGGGGTATTCTACAATGGATCTTCATTATAAAGACAGGCCTAAGCTATCCATTATAGTGACGAAGGACATCTTTTAGGGAACCTAAGAAATGCTTATAAATGGAGTCTTGTTTATTTAATGCATGTAAGGAAATTTATTAAAAAATATAGTTAAGAGAAAAATCGCTAAGGGTATTAAGTTGCTAGTCTTAAATTATGTTTAGAATTTATTTTCTAATTGTTTACATTATAGCACATGAGTTTTCAAAAAATAGGAGTGAGACACTCACATGTTGCATGATTTTCAATGAATGTTCAACTTTGTGTCATCCATGGAGCCCCAGGGCCATGCTCACACAATAGACTAAATTGCAAGGTGTTCCAACAAATGTGGGCATGGATTTTTTCTACCTCTATTGTGAATGTATAAATGTAACTATGTTGTTGAACCAGGAAAAATTAAGATGATGGAAATACAATATTATTTGTAGAATAATGGTTTAACATTTTACTATTTTAGATAAGGAAATTTGATATACAAAGTATCTATTTATGGTGGAGGACCTTGCATGTCTCTTTGTTTTGATTTATACTATATAAAAAGGAGAGTCCATATCCAACATCCTTCTTCTTACCACATCATCAAAGGAGAGGCCATGTCCAACGTCTCAATGTGCAATAGTCACAAACTGGTTTTAGGTCCAACGCCACTTTCATGACCCTTCAATATTGTATTTTTAACTGATTTAAATATTTGCTTTGAGGTTGAAAACAATTTGAAATACACTGAAACTGGCTCTTGAGGGGGTTTCTTTGTATTTACAACCACGGAGATAAACCTACAACTTAATGAACTCTTGTCTAGTTTTCCTCCAAGCCCACTCTCCCAAAGGTTGTATATTATGTATGTCCTTTCCTTTACCTTAACGAGATCAGTGATAGATAAGGAATAAACACATAATTAGCTAGGACATATTCTAGGTACAATATTTAGTCCCATAAAACATTAAAGCCATTGTCTAGTGTCTGTAGTGGAAAAAGTGCACAGATCCTACTTATTTCAATTAGTATTAGTACCCCTCCTTGTTGCCTTCGATCAAGGGATGTCCTATAAAAGATTTACAAGATTTAGTCCTATAAAAGAAACATACCTAGTGGAAAGGGACATAACAAGATCCACGAGGTGGTAATGTTGGCGAAAATGATTCAGACCTAGACCTAGTGGAGAGGGACATAACAAGGAACATAACAAGATCCATGAGGAGGAAAAGGTAGCAATGAAGTAAACACCATCTCACTAATTGTAATAAATTTATAAATCATTCATTTATTATTAAAATCTTTTGCGATCATAAGAATTTCATTAAAGAAATAAATCATTCATTTATTATTAAAACCTTTTGCAATCATAAGAATTTCATTAACGAAAGCAGAAATGGATTTAATTTCATTACAAATCTTTAATTAAAAAGGTAACAATATAATTTTGTTTTTACCAAATTTAATAATAAAATATAATAATTACAAAATTGTTTTTTAATCATAATATCACATTAAATGATTTTGATTTTCAACATATATAGATTACAAAATCTGATGGAATAAATAAAATGATTTTCAATTTATAGCCCTATTTCATAACCTTGTGGAAGAAATAAAATGATTTTCAATACATAGCCTATGCGGTAGTGAAATGCATATTTTCCTTGAGATTGTTCATTTAAAATAATTGTTGTTCCCAAGGTTATGCATATTCTTAGAATAGTCTATTAAAATTGAAAGAATGATTTAGTGTAGATTAACATGACTAATTCTTTATCAATATTGATTTTGAAATTTTTTATTATAACCTTGATTTTGAAAATTTTTATTATAACCTTAAGTGATCTTTCATCATGGTTATGTCTAAATTATTAAGTTTTATTTAGACACGATTATCACTTTTTTGCAAATTTAGCATTTATTTTTTTAATTTTCTAAACGAAATAAAACATAACAGGAATAAAATAGATATAAACTAAGAATATACAGTTCATATACGGAAAGGTTAAACCAACTTAACAAATACTCTGAAATGTTAAACCCATCCATATCTGAAATGTTAAAACTATCCCAGATAGAACTAAGCTGGTGCTATTTTAAATAATGCTCTGAAAATGTTAACCTAATCCATTCAAAATGCAAGCTATAAAGATATGAATGAAATAATATGTATATGCATGTCTACGCTTCAAAAATTGTTGTAATGCCTGAACAGAGAGAGAAATACTGGAATTTCATTATGGATCTCATACACCCTCGATTGTCAAATATCACGATCACATGGAGGAGATACAAGTATGTCTTTGTTAATTTTTTTTTAATTTTTATGTTTCTTTATTCATGATTTTAAATGTCATATTATGTTTATGTTCTCACAGATTTTGAATTAATAAATAAAAATAAATATTTTTATTATTTTAAATAATGTAGAAAAATGTCATATTATGTTCTCACAGATTTTTAATTAATAAATAAAAAATAAATATTTTTATTATTTTGAACAATATGAAAAATTGACCTGATAGTAAATTACAGAGTTATGGACACATAATCAACCTATTTTTATATCATGTAATAATTTTCAAATAGTAAAAAGAATACAAAATAGATTTATTTTCATTATGCCATATAGCCTTTAAGAAAAAGAAAATTAAAAAAATAAAATAAAAGTGTTGAATACATAGTGCCAAAATATATTTTAATAAAACAAAACTTGAATGTTACCATATTGACATCAGCTTTGTGACTCAAATTTAAATATTCTGTATACAAATGTTTCGAGCACCGCTTGTGTTAATTATGGAGCAATCTTGTTCATCTTTACTTGACAAGAACAATTATGCCTGGTGATAGGATGATGTTAAAAGTGAAAGGGATTTTAGCCAACTATAATGCGTGGAGAAGAATTTCATATTCTACCATTCCAACTGAAATTGTTGCTTATATGGATGAAATGTGTAACAAGAAGTTCATTTTCAGGTTTCTGGTTGTAGATTGAAATAAAGAACACCCATTTTATCAAATTGAACACCAGTCATAAACATTTATTTGTGTTTTAAGTTGAAATTTAGGAAATATGATAGGGAATTTCAGGCTTGAGCAGCCCGTGTCCGTTGAAAAAAATTCCAGAAAAGGAAACCGAGGCCTTCCTTGAAGCCGTAGCCTTGAAATGGGCTTCTGAAAATAGCTACTATTGAACTGGTTGTCTATCAAACTATATCCAATCATTAGTGTTTTTAACCTAAATTTAAAACATTTTAATTTCTCAAAATGTTGCTTTGACCGTCTAAAAATTTGTTAGTTCACGTCCTAGTTTTCACCAACCTAGAAAGCTTTTATGTCCCTTCATAAAAAAAAATCTCTATTCACTGAAATAAACAAATGCAGAAAAGAAAATGGCGTCATGTCTTCTCGAGATAATAATGAAATGGAGAGTTATATGTATTTATTTAAGAAAGAACTTAAATCTAAATATGCTCTGCTGATTGTATGAATGTGGGTTCAAGTTGTAATATATTGATTGAATAAGCACCTTTATTTATATTAATAAAAACCCCTTCGTAACTAATACCAGATCCTGTACCAGTTTACCTCATTAACCCCTGATTCATATCATCTATCTATGTTCATCTGAATAAAGCACCAAGTTCTTGCCAGAGCCTATTTATACTCCATATGCAGCACCAGGAATAAAGTAAGTGTGTTTAGTAAGTTAAATCTGTTTATGGCAACGTGTTCATACCTCTAACTTTTATGGCATTATATATATAGCTAAGATCTGAGCAATATCAGTAATTAGGCTTGAATACTCTCCATCAATCAATCAAACAGGAAGCCATAGATGAGATGAATTAGCTTGAATTGCATCTTGGCCAAATCACTTCGTAGCTTCCCCTCTCCCTATTTAGAAGTTGATCTCCTTCGGACCTGGTCACATAAATGGAATCACAGAGGCTGTGGAGCCTTTGCGGCCTCCCATGATGAAAACGGTTTTGAGGCTGAAATCACACGTTATGACTACAAATTAGAATCATGAGAACCAAGTCTTTTCTAACATTAAAAGGGATACAGCTGAGTGATATTACTAAATGCAAATTACTTAATTACTTACCTAAAATACAACTGATGGATATTACCAGATGCAAATTAGTTAATTACTTACTTCTGGTGGCAGATGAGCGCTGGATGCACTAGTAATTTGTGATAAATAAACTCGTCCATTTCTACCTTTGCAACTTTC
>LPNX010027730.1:54442-72632 GCA_001517045.1 Pseudotsuga menziesii
TTACAAAATTTACTTATTTTAGCGGGGAACACTAGCGAAGATTGTTTTTGATTTCTTCTTACCGTAGCATCGTCCATCTATGGTTTCAAATCCCCAGCACTCCATCGAAAAAAACATCAATATTTCAATGTCAATGACGCAGACTGTAAGCTGGCAGAATTTCTTACTAAAAGACTTCTAGCTTTAATAGAAGCTATATTGAATTAAAATGAAACACAAACAATACACAACAAACAAGAAACCAAAGTTACCTTCTTGACTGAAGTTTTCAACAACTACAAGTACATTCACTTCAATATTTTTGCTTGCTCTTTGAGCCTCAAGAGGAATAACCATTAATTGATGAGAGGATGGCATTCTAGCCTACTAGAATTTTGATGCTAGAGCTTATGTGCTTGGTGACTCATCTTTTGTTATGGATTTTCATATGAGCTAAGGGGATTGAGCTTCTCTCCGTCTTGGTCTTACCTTTGATCTAGAAATTGCTATCTCACCTTCTTGCTATGAAAATTGGATCAGTTGTTGATACTACACTTGGAGGACATGCAAATCCTTGTCAACCACATGCATGGATCTTGATGGAGGAACAAGCCAAGTGGTATGCTGCATGTTTCTTTTATCATCACTGTCATGACCACTAGGTTGTCAGTGAGTGCAGAGAAGAGATGACGTTGCTTCGATAATGTAGTAGGTTCAAGCATATACCATGAATTGCCTTGAAAGACATTTAATACCATTCAGTAGCCATTAAATTTGGCTTACATCACCCCGCACCCTATGCCCTGGAAACATTTCCCAAGACAAAAGTCATTCATTTTTTACCCAATCAAATGTATAATAAATCAAAAATTTAAGAAAAAATTTATTTTATAATTACTAAGGTTATGGTTTAACATTAGATTTTAAAAAAAAATTGACACCTTACAAATCAATCAATTAATAGAATCTACCGATTCATATATATCACCTGCGGTGACATAATAAGAGGGACATAATAAGAGGGGAGTGCTTATTACAATGGGGAGAGAGTATTAACGACCGGTTCATGAAACAGTTGGGGAATTGACTTGAAATAATGGAGAATTTAAGTTAAAACAGAGCAAGACAGAAAACAGAGCAGCAAGTTAAAACAGGACACATTTAGGAAAACATAACTGATACGCAGAATAACACTCAATCCGTTTATATAACATAAATCATACACCAAACAGTTGCAACAACCACCGCAGATTTAGGATTTGCATTAAGTGAACTACCGTTCAACTAACAGACTCATAAATTCTCCATTATTTCAAGTCTTCCCCTTAATGGAGAATGGATTAACAGCTACACCTAACATTTCCCTAAACAATTCAAATTTGATCTTTCCGAGAGGCTTTGTGAAAATGTCAGTAGTATTTTCACAAGTATTACAATATATGATATCTATTTCATTGGATTGTAGCTTCTCTCTAACAAAATGATACTGAGCATCAACATGCTTTGTCTTTGCATAAAAGATCGGATTATTTGCCAACTTGATTGTACTTTGGTTAACACATTTGATTACTGTAGGTTCCTTTTGTTCTTTTCCGACATCCTGAAGAAGTCTTCTCAGCCAAACAACTTCACAGGTCGCTGCACACAGGGCCTTGTATTCTGCTTCAGTAGAGGACAGAGATATAGTAGGCTGCTTTTTACTGCTCCATGAAACAATTCCGGATCCTATGCTAAATGCATATCCAATGGTTGATCTTCGATCATCTGGATTCCCAGCCCAATCAGAATCTGAATAACCTGTCAACTCAACAACAGAAGCATCAGTATATTTAATACCAAAGTCAAGTGTTCCTTTTAGATACCTGAGTACCGTCTTTGCTGCATTCCAATGGCTTTCTTGAGGTTTTGCCATAAACTGACTTAGCACACTCACAGAATATACAATGTCAGGTCTAGTTGTGGTGAGATAATTCAAACTACCCACCATCTGTTTGTACATTGTAGCATTCACCTCCTTTGAACCATCATCACAAGAGAGTTTCACATTCTGCTGCATGGGAATAGTAGATGATTTACACTGATCCATTTTAAATCTCTGAAGTACATCTCTGACATACTTACTTTGACAAACAAATGTTCGACTTGCATTCCTCCAAACTTCAAGACCTAAACAGTAATGAAGCTCACCCAGATCTTTCATATCAAAAACTTGTGACAGCTGCTCCTTGATTTCATCAATCAGATTCTCTGCATTTCCTGTAATTATTAAGTCATCAACATATACAGAAATCAATACTATATACCCCTGCTCATCACATTTGATATATAGATTTGGATCACTCTTGCTCCTCATAAATCCCTGTTGAAGAAAGAAAGAGTCTATCTTCTCATACCATGACCTAGGTGCCTGTTTTAGTCCATACAACGCTTTCTTTAACTTACACACTAAGTGTTCTTGCCCCTTTTCCACAAACCCTTCAGGTTGAGTAAGGTACACCTCCTCTTTTAACTCATCATTCAAGAAGGCAGATTTAACATCTAATTGGTTTAACTTCCAATTATACTTTGTAGCTAAGGCAATTAATAATCTGATAGTATTCAATTTAGCTATAGGTGCAAATGTTTCAGCATAGTCAATACCTTCTGTTTGTGAGTATCCCTTTGCCACCAATCTAGCCTTATATTTGTCTATGCTACCATCTGATTTAAACTTGGGTTTGTATATCCATTTGCATCCTATTGGCTTTTTATGTTTAGGCAATTCAGTCAATTTCTAGGTATTGTTTTGCATTATTGATTCATATTCCTTCTCCATTGCATTTCTCCATTCATCATGTGCATTGGCTTCATCAAAACTAATGGGTTCTATGACATTCAAAATGCTACGCATAAGGGCATAGTCTTTGTACCTTTCAAGAGCTCAAACCTGTCTTGAAGATCTTCTTAGCTGTTGATTACCTTCCTCTTCGCTGTGTGAACTTTTGTCTTCATCACTAGTTGAGCTTGGACTGTTTGTATCACTGAATCCCTCTTGCTGTTGCTACTGTTCCTGTATGTTTGGCTGCTGTAATACAGTTTGTTGTTCTTGTGTAACCCCTTCATCAAGAATTGGTTCATCAAGAACTTTATGCCATTCCTCATGGCTTTGGTTGCTGTTCTCTGAAATTTCTGTTTCCTGTTCATGGAAGAGTACATCTCTACTTGCAAATACCTTGTGGGTAGAAGGATCAAACAATTTATATGCTTTGAATTGAGAACAGTAACCTATGAAGATACATTTAATGGCTTTGGCATCCAGTTTCTTCCTATTTTCCTTTGGAATATGTGCAAAAGCCGTACACCCAAAAACTTTCAAATTCTGAACTACTGGTTTGAAACCATACAAAGCTTCAAAAGGAGTAATATTATCAAGACTCCTAATTGGACTTCTATTCTTTAGATAAACAACAGTATTTATGGCTTCACTCCAGAAGGTATTTGAGAGACTTTTACCTTTCATCATACTGCGTGCACATTCTACCAGGGTTTTGTTTTTCCTTTCAGCAACTCCATTCTGTTGTGGAGTGCTGGGTACTGTAAACTGCTGTACTATTCCATTATCTTTGCAATATTTGTTGAAGTCCCCTGATTTATACTCTCCCCCTTTATCTGAACGAAGGATTTTAATGGATTTTTCTGTCTGTTTTTCAACCATGTTTCGGAACTCCTTAAAGTACTCAAAAACATCACTCTTTCTTCTAAGAAAGTAAACCCATGTGTATCTTGTGCAATCATCAATAAATAACAGAAAATAAAATGCACCTCCTAAGGATCTAGTCTGCATAGGCCCGCAAACATCAGTATGCACAAGATCTAACACATCTCTTTGTTTCCTATCAGGATTAGAAGGAAATTCATTTCTGTGCATCTTTCCTAATGCACATCCCTCACAAGCAATGTTCACATTTTTTAACATGGGAAGTCCTTCAACCATATTATGCTTCAATAATAACAATAAATCTTGATGATTGATGTGGCCATACCTTTGATGCCAAAGATTCTCTGTTGGCATGATTGCAGAAGTTAATGCGTATTGCTCTTTACTAGTAACATCAAGCTTGTATAGGACTCCCACTATGACTCCCTTTGCAAGAGTTTTGTATTGGTCCAGTAAGTCCTTCACTATGCAGTAGTTTTTGAAGAATTCAACCTTCAAATTCTGATCTGTAATAGTAGAAACAGATATCAGATTTTTCTTTATCCCTGGCACATACACCACATTGCGAATGTGACGAACACTACCATTTGGCAATGTTACTAGAATATCTCTGTATCCCTTGATTTGGTATGCACGGTCATCACCAAGATATATACTAGCACCATTTTGTGTTTCTTTATAGTTAGTATACCACTTCTTATTACAAGTCGTATGCACTGATGCTCCGGAGTCAACAAACCAAGCATCAATATCATCAATTTCAGCAGATAAAGTAGCATTAGACACAAACAGTCTAAGATCCCTTGAGTCAAAGTTTGGCGTTTCAGAAATCTCATCAACAATTTCATCTCTAGCCATAAACAGTTTTAGATCATGTGGTGAAGAGTCTTCAGTAACATGACCTGAATGTTTTCTAGGTTGTCTATTCCAAGCCTCACCATTCTTTTTCTTATAACAGTCTTTAATAAGATGTCCAGGTCGACCACAATAAAAACAACTTTTTGACTCATTCCTGTTAGATGACATACCTTGATTCGGTCTTTGAGGAGCTCTACTCTGTGATGACCTTCCTCCTCTGCCTCTTTCTCCTGATCTCCCTCTCGGAGATCTCTTATTTGACCACAATGCCAAACCTGAATCTTGAGGCTTAAAGTTCCCACGCCTCTCTTCTTCTTGCAGCAAAATACCTGTTAGCTCTTCAAAAGTAGGAGGTTTCTCCGTTGCTGCGAGACCTATTATAAACATATGGTAGTCCTCTAGCATACCATTCAATGTAATTGTTACGAGATCAATGCTGGAGACATTTTCTCCTATGTCTCCTAGCTTATCTTTCACTTCTTTGAGACGACCCAAGAATGAACTAACAAACTCATTTGCATCCATCTTAATGCCTAGCAATTTAGTTTTTAAGAAAAGCAAACGGTTTGTATTGCTAGTTTCATACAGATCTTTAAGTGCTGTCCATGTTTTAGCAGAAGTTTTAGCTTCTCTTATATGTGGAATAATACTATCTTTAACAGACATTCATAACAGTACCTTGGCTTTGTTCTCGCGCTTATCCCAGTCTTGAATTTGTGCCGGTGTTCCACCCGCAGCTGCGACAGGTTTCGCTTCATCTCCATTGGTGATTGTCCAGACATCATAGCCTTCCATCAAGGTCTGCATTTTGAATTTCCAGTTTATGAAATTCGAGCCATCCAATTTGTTAGGCTCATTGAGATAGGTCTCTACCAATGGATTTGACATCTCAACAACTCCTTCTTTTCCAGGCAGGGATTTCACCCCAGTCGCAGGAAGCACAGGCCCAGCTCTCCTCACATGCTCCAGATCTCACGTTGCCTTCACACTTCAGCTTATGCGCAGCTGCTCAGCAAATTCCAGAAATTTCAGAGAATTGGGCAGCGATTCACAACACAACAAGAATTGTGCAGCGATATGCAGCGATATCAACCAATCAGACTGGGCCTGTTAATCAAAAAGTCTAACTCGGTAAAAAAAAATATTTACCCACAGCAAGCAATGGTGTAATGATCCGACAACAATTGGGAATGCACTGCTCTTTCTCTTCAGCTGAGTGGTGCCACGATAAAAATAATGAAGAGCAGGGGATCCGTAGATCCGGCAGAAATCGCTGATCTTGCTGATCGCAGAGATCGCTGATACTAAGAAATCGCAGATCTCCACGGCTACTGTGATTACCAATACACGCTTCTCCAGATGGCAGCTCTTCTCCATGCTTCTCACAGTAAAATCGCAGCAGTTCCTTCAACGCTCCTTATACATCAGCGACGATTCTCTTTCTCCACAGGAGCAACTCCTTCAACGATTGCGGCCAACTCTCGGCACGGGCTCCCTTATAATCAACAACACCAACTCAGGGCAATGGATCTCAGCACACAGGCTCTGATACCAAGTTGAAAACAGAGTATGCAGCGAAGAAAATAGAGCACAGAGAACGATTTGGGAAAACACAATGAATACGGAGAGTAACACTCGATCCGTTTATATTGACTGAAGTATTCAGAAAACGGTTACAACAAACACCGCAGATTTAGGATCTGCATTAAGTGAACTACCGTTCAACTAATAGACTCATAAATTCTCCATTATTTCAAGTCTTCCCCTTAATGGAGAATGGATTAACAGCTACACCTAACATCTCCATTATTTCAAGTAATTGGTACAAGGAGGAACAGATTCCACAAGAAAGGATTATTGCAAAAGAAAATGGGAGCAAGAGCTTGGAAGAAGCGGCAGCGTCAACCCCAATGCACTGGTTATCTTTGTTCCATACTCCATTTGTTTTATGTTCCTGTATATTTATGTGTTTAAGGAAATAATAATATATTTTACAATTTACATATATATTTATGTGAGAAGAAACGGTCTTCCATTAAAGCTGCGATTTCATTGAATTGAAATTTATATTGAAAGGAGAGCGGTCGAAAACTGATGCCCTATTTTCATATATATTATTTTTTATTTGTGGAGGACAGTCTCTCCCATCTTGTTTCATAAATGCTATTATTATTTTCTGTTTTGAACGGCAATGGAGTAATAATGATTATATATACATAGTATTAAGCACGATTGTTCCCATTGTGCCTTTTGGTACAGAGGTCATTGAGTTTTTAATTTTTTAATGAGTCATATTTTTTATTTTTTTAATAAAAAGAGTCATAAATGCATCGCTTTCTAAAGAAGAGGGAAGGTCTCTTACCAGGAGAGAAAGGTGATTCCCAATATTTCAAGTATGATATTGCAAGCTGTCGTTTCCGCCTTCGAGAACTTCATATTTATTATGGAAGGTCATTTAGTTGTTGTCTGATTTTAAAAAGCCAAAGGCTATGTTCATTATTGTTGTTGATTGGTTTTAAAGAGCTCTTTTCATCATTGTTGCTTTGAATGAACCGAGGGCTCTATAACTTTGTATTGAATGTATATTTTTTTAAACCTTGATTGGACTGAGTTTGCGATGGTGTAATCTTAGGTTCAAATCTTATATATATATATATATGGCTTAAAATCTTATATATATATATATGTTTTTTTTGTTAATTTTTTTTTTTAAGAAGAAAAAGTACCAGACCTTGATATTCATAATTAAATCAAAGGACATCATATACAATCAGCTCACAACAAGCAGTCCAATTTGTTGTGTAACATGACCACATTTGGGGGCTCCTCTAATCACTATAGAAGTAGTGATACATACCATGCTGCCAAGTGCTTGAGCAATAAAAAAATAAAGCCTACCAAGGGCAGGCTTTTATCATCATTCCTGTAAAAGTGTCAAAATTTTTTGTTGTATTTCAAGGTCAGACATGACCATGAAGCTTATTAGTCCTAAGCATAACAAGAAGGCTGCGAGTCTTTTCAATGCTAGCTAGGATCTTGAACATCATAAGCAAAATAATCCGTGCCAAAAAAAGAGAAGGGACTGAGTCCCGACACTAAGCTTAAAAAAGCTGATAGTTCCCATGATCAATGATCATTCCATCCAAAGATTCCGAAAAGTTCCCAAAACCAGGATCTAACAATAAAGCCTTTTTTGAGAGACTGTCAACTTGCTAGTTATGCTCACGATAAATATGCTTGATGGTCATAGGAGGAATAATTTGCAGCATGGATCTAATGTCCTCACACCAGTGACTCAGATTTGGAGAGTTTAGTGATGCAATCCTATTTTCCCAAGAAATAATGACAAGGGATTCACCATATATAGTAAGGAGAGGGATCCCCAAATGTTTGGTCACTGCAAGAAGAGCCCAAAGTGCCAGGAGCTCAGATCTGGTATTTGTACTTCTGCCACAGCCCAGTGTGAAGTTGATAAAATGAGAGTCACTCAAGTGGAGCACAAAGCTTTCCCCCCCAAGGTTCCCAGTAGCTGCCCCATCAAAGAAGCCACAAGGGTAGTAGAGCTATGGACCTGAGCCAATACATCCGAATTTTTTCTTCTTTTTTGGTACAGGATAAAGATGCATTAGCGCTTCAATTTGACGAAGGATAGAGTATACAGAGGGCTGTTTATTGTCAAAAATACAACAATCCCTTAGCTTCCAAATACTCCAGAAAAAATAAAAAGGGCAAATAGCTTATGGCAGAGCCAACATGAATGCTTTTGAACTAGAGTTCTAGGAAAGACCTGACAGAGCAATTATTTATGGAGGGTATTCCATATTGATCGCAGAAAACTGAATAGATTCTTTTAGAGAAGGTGCAATCAATGAACAAATGTTGGATCGAATCTTCTCCCATCCTGTAGAGAATACAAAAACTCGGACCTTGTCTACCACGGCATTGGAGATTATCCCAAGTTAATACCCCATTCATTACCAGTAACCAGATGAAACATCTGATTTTTGTTGGAATGTTAAATTTCCAAAAAAGGTCCAGCACTGTGGACAGATCAGAAGAACAGTTTTGAAATTGATGCACAATGCTTTCATACCCAAGTGCCGCAGTGAGTTCACCTACATAATTATTGTAAGACCATAATAATGAATCTTTTTTATCAAAGAGTCTTATTCTACCATACTCGAGCCCAGAAGTAAAATTGTTCCGAAGTAATTTCCAATCACCACCCAAATCTAGTTCATCAGCAGTGAACCAATAGCACTATGCATCCAGGGAGTGGTTTCTTGCTTGATCCAATGTTGATATACCATAATCCTCTAGGTAATCCTGTAGTTCTTGAGGAAGATTAAAAGGAGAGCCGATACCTACAATCGGATCCGAGCCCACATGTATAGCCTCATTATTTCCAACCTGCCAGGTGAGACCATTGCCCAACCAAGATAAGGTATGGATAAATCCTTCCCATATCACTGATACACCCCTTACAGAAAAACTTTTTTGCAGATCCATGACACCACTGAGAGTTTTTTCAGATATTTCTCAGTTAGAAGATTATACCATATCCCATTCCTATTAATGGCTAACCAGAAGCTTTTGAGGTGTAAAGAAAGACTGAACCAGCCCAAATGTTTGATGCCCCAGCCACCGAGAGAAGTCGGTTTAGACAGTGACATCCAGTCTGCAAGATGATACTTTTTGTTGTCCGTAGATGAGCCCCACAAGAATGAGAAGATCAGACTTCCAAGTTTATCGAGTATGGATTTAGGAACAGGAACCAGAGCCATCCAGTAGACAGGAAAACTAATAAGGACCACTTTTATTAGGACAAGTCTTCCCCCAATAGACAGTAGTCGAAAGGTCCAATGTTGAATTCTTTTTTCAAATTTGTTAATAAGCCAATGCCAATATTTAACCAAATACCCAAGGGCTTTAAAAAGTAGCCGAGATAATTAAAACTCGAGGAGATGTGCTCAAATTTAAAAGAGAGGGAGCGAGAGATCCTGTTCAATAACCCTTCCTCCACATTGTTGTACAAAAAACAAGATTTATCCATGTTGATACACACACCTGAAGCAGCACAGAATGTATCCAAAATAAATTTAAAAGCAACCCACTCCTCGAAAGTACTGGTGCCAAACATAATCACATTGTCAATAAAAAGAAGGTGAGCGAGGGTGAGCTGGGAAGAGATCTTGATACCCTCGATCTTCCCATTTTTATGTGCATCCTTAATTAAGAGACTGATCCCTTCAATGACAAGTATAAACAGTAATGGGGACAAAGGACAGCCCTGCTTGATGCCACAGGAGGCTGGAAAAAAACTAGGAGTTCCATTTACAATCAGTGCAAAATTAGCAGAAGACAAACAACCCATAATCCAATTGACACCCACCAATGGGACTCCAATTTGAAGAAGAATAAGTCTGAGATAGGACCAATTCACCCTATCGAAAGCTTTAGAAAGATCTAGCTTTAGGATTAATGCACACCTGTTTTTGTTTTTGACATAATGGAGAACTTCTTGAGTGATGGCCAAGGGTTCTGAGATTTGTTTGTTCTTTAAGAACCCAAATTGTTGACGAGAAATAAACTTATCTAAAAAAGGCTTAAGGTGCTGAGCAACAACCTTAGAAATCAGTTTGTAGACCAGATTGCAGAGAGAGATTGCTCTGAAATTAGCAAAGGTGAGGGGTTTTTCCTTTTTTTGGGATAAGAGCAATGAAGGTAGAGTTCAAAGATGGTATAACTCTGCCTTTCAGCATGGAAGATTCAACCACATTTACAAGTTCACTTCCCAGAATATAAAAAAAAAGCCAGAAAAAATTCCACTGGCCATCCATTTGGACCAGGAGACTTATCTTTCTTAAAAGATTTTAAAGCCAATTCCACTTCCTCTAGAGAAATATGGCGAGTAAAAGTCTCCATCTCCTCTTGGTGAATAAAGGAGGGGAATAAATGGATAACCTTCAGCTGGGCCTCAATGTTGGTCAGGTTATCATCTCTAAAGATCTGCTTGAAATATTTTACCCCCAAGTCCTTAATACCTTTATCATCTTCAATCAGATTACCTCCTTCATCTTCAAGACCCCAAATGGTGTTTTGATTCTTCCTTGCAAATGCAACTGAGTGAAATAATTTTGTATTGGCATCACCCAGTGAAGCCCAAGTCATTCTGCTTTGAAGCCTGGAAGATTGAAGTTCATGGTCCATCAATCGGTGTAACTCTTCTCTAAGAGCCAGGAGCCTATTGTTATCAAGGGAGCAAAGTAGACCCGAACTCGAAGATTCCAAAAGATTTTTAATTTCTTCTTCGATGAGAATGATCTTTTCTTTCATCTCCAAGGTCTTTTCATGCGTCCAAACTTTGACCTTCTTTTTCAGGAGGCGAAGCTTCAAAGAGAGGTCATCCATCTTAGAAACAGGAACTTCAAGGGGTAGAAGAGGCAATTTAGCTCTGACCATCTTTACAAAATCATCATTGGATAGCCAGGAATGATTAAACTTGAAAGGGAGAGGGCTGGAAACAGGATCATCCATCCATTCAAAAAGAACAGGATAGTGATCAGACACCACAGAAGGAAAAGACCAGACCCTATGCCTGGGGAGAAGGTCAACTAAGTTAAAGGAAAGTAAGAACCTATCAAGCCTTTTACAAATGCCTTCTACCCCTGACCTGCCATTGCGCCAAGCAAGCCCAGCACAGGATGGAGCTACATCCGTCAACTAATAATCAGAAAAAAGTTGATTGAAAAAGGGACCAAGAGGATCGAGAAGTGCCTTCTTACCCCAAACTTCGGACCTGTTCAGCGTAAGATTTAAATCTCCCACAAGAATCAGATTGGGAAGGGAAAGAAGACCACCCCTAGCAACCGCATTCCAGAAAGATTCACAATGGAGATAGGGGCCGTAGCAATTTAAAATGTAAAGAGAGGTGGTAGAGCCCCTAAATCAAGCTTTAAGAAGGATACCAGCAAAGGTTCAAAAGGCTTTACATTTGACACGAAGGGGGTTCCAACCCGAGAGAATACCCCCCGAGAGGCCTTTGGAGCTTAAAGCACAAAATTCCCAGCCAGGACAGATTTTAGAAAATGCTAATAGTAGTGGGTAGGTACTTACTGTTCATGGTTTCTTGAAGAAGGATTATATCAAGCAAGAGAGAAGCAAAAAGACGATGGAGGCTTTTTTGTTTAGCCAAGCCCCCCAAGCCCTGGATGTTTAGTGAAAGAATTTTCATCAGGAACCACTCAGAGGTGGTGTCGAAGCTCTAAGGACCCGTTGAGAGGGAAACGACTGATGTCGAGCCACAATTTTAAGCCTAGTGGACAGAGGAGTAAACGAAGTAGGAGTAGGAGCCAAATCCATTGTCGAAAGAGGGGATTTTTTCATTTTTCTGATAGTTAGATTCTCAAACCGGATGGAGTATAACAGCAAGACCGATGGAGATAGGGGGGTTTTCACAGAGAAGATTTCCAAATACTTTTGTAGTGAAGGGTTTGCAAAAGATGGAGAAGTAATACGGCTATGAGGAGGGGAAGAACTATCATGGAAACGAGGACCTGCGAGAGGAGGGAAATCAGAGTCAAAGAAGATAGAAAGTCGACTGAGAGGAGATAGGAGGAGAATTAAGCCAAGGTAGTGGAGAAGGGGACAAAGAAGGTGAAGGGTTAGCTTGAGAGCCAAAAGAAAGATCCAATACTGGTGTAATGAGGGACTCATCAGGCGCAGAAACCACTGCTGAGGTGGGAAGAGTGGCATTGCTCTCCATAGTATCCAAGAGAAGGAGATCTTGTTCGGAGGAATCATTAAAAAAAGAGCAGGCATTAGTATAAATACCTTTTACTGAAGGTACACGAGCGGGAGAGGAGGGATGAGTAGTGATGACGCCCTGAAAGGAAGGTGGAGACTTCTGCATCAAAGGAGAGTGATGTACAGTCGGAGAGGCCACACCTTGACGAAGAACTCGACATTCTCTACGTAGATGACCAATTTCCCCACATCGACTGCATCGGAAAGGGATGTTGAGATAATCTAAGCGCTGAGAGAACAAGTGTTCATGACATAGAATCTCTACTTCAGCTGGAAGACCCTCTGATATGTCCATCTCCACCAAAATATTAGCCAATCTTTTGTCATAAGAGTGCATGAAGTCCTCTTCCACTGCAACAAAATGATCAATAGTATTGCCAATGCCCTCCAACAGGGAATGACTCCACAGAGGAAATGGGAGGGCTAGAAGTGAGACCCATAAGTGTCTTTTCTTAACCCGCTCCCTTAGGGGGTCGAAATGCACATGCCAATGATCTAGAACCAGAGAGCCCTCACCAATGCGCCAAAGTGAGTTTAGCACAGTCGTGGCATGTGCGTCTTCCAGGAAGACGATTACTATCCAGCCTTTGGCGAGTAAACTAATTATAGGCACATAGGAGAGGAGCAACTTCCAGTTTTTCGTGGCCCATGCAATCCAATCCTTTTTCCCCAGCTAACAGTACTCGAGTCTGCCGATAAGAGCTCGAGAGCACAATACTTCCACTCGTTCCATGTAAACATTACGACCCAGAACAAATCTGAGTTTCCCCTCAAGAGGTTTGTGGGCTTTAGCTTTTCTTCGCCTTCGAGAGCAAGCAAGGGTGGACTGAGGAACACTCGATGAGGGGGGGGAAGCACCATCCTTAAAACCCAACATAGAACCAAGACAAGACAGAACCTAACAACAAAAAAACCTCACCCAAAAGTCAACAGGCTCAGGAAACCAGGGTTAGGTGTAGCAAACCCTAAGGTTGAGACCCGAAGAAAAGACAAGAGTTTACCCACAATGCCACTCCCAGAAACCCTACAACAAAAAGAGTGAGAACGAAACCGTGAGGGTTCGGTGTAAAAATCCAGAAAAGTTGACAAGAGAGGAGTTTGGACAACACTCTAATCGGGTACAGAAGGCAAGAGAACGATCCAGGTGAAAAAAAATAGAGACAAGGTCAACTCCCAAAATCATGGGCTACCCCAAAGGTGGTGAAGCGAGATAAGCAACGTAAACAAAACCCAAAAACCTCCATCCTCCAAAAAATCAGAGGTACAATCATGAGAATGAAACATGCAGAGGTCAACCGGGAACCAGCAAAAAAAACCCACATAATCATTCCCACTTTTTTAGTGACTGGTTGGTACTAGTCCTCCACTAAGGAGGAGGAACTCCAGTCACCTATTCCCCACCAGGAGAAAGGTGGTAGGATAGAAACAAAAGCAGGCCCGTAGAAAAAAGGAAAAAAACAGTGCCCTGAAGGGAGGAGGAAGGAGCTAAAGCTGTAAGACTTTGCCACCCCAGATGAGAAAAAACACAGAGACCTTGAAACAGACAGAACCCTAAGCAGGTAGAAACAGAGAACACCGAAATCGTCCTACGAACCATAAAAACCAAGGGAGGAGAGTAAAAAAAGTGACTCACCATGGAGACAAGCTCCTGAAATGGAAGCTGTAGGAGCAGTCTTCCAAACCCTGGTCATAGAAGGGTTCTCCATTCTCTCCCAATCTCACAATGAGGACCAAGGTTACCAAAGCACTCATGCCCAAAAAATGCTTGCGGTTCCACACACTGTTTTCCCTTTCTTGTTAAGCCCTTAATACTTAGCTGACAACGACCTTCTTTGTGGTGTTTTTATATTTGAAGAAATGTGCATAATTTAATTAGAAATTGTTTATATTTAAAGGGAGCAGATGTCCTATGGGTATTTGGTGATAAAGCTATGGGAGGGATTATCCTTTAGCTGGATTACAAGATTATTATTATTTATATGAATGTTATGCTATAAATTTAAATGCAAATAATAAAATAAAATAAAAATGTAAATGAAGGAAAAGATGGGGCATCCTTTGTATATAAATCATAAATAAATAAATACTTTTTGGTAATATTTATTTATGAATATTATGTTGAGTTACAAAAGTGCAGAAGGCTCTTGATACGATAATACTCTACTCTAGGACTGAATCTAGGTCTTCAGTTGTTCAATTCAGATAAACTTTATTATTGTGTTATGTTAATACTCTACTGTAGGACTGAATCTAGGTCTTCAGTCGTTCAATTTAGATAAACTTTATTATTGTGTTATGTTAATACTCTACTCTAGGACTGAATCTAGGTCTTCAGTGGTTTAATTCAGATAAACTTTATTATTGTGTTATGTTAATACTCTACTCTAGGACTGAATCTAGGTCTTCATTCGTTCAATTTAGATAAAATTTATTATTGTGTTATGTTAATACTCTACTCTAGGACTGAATCTAGGTCTTCAGTCATTCAATTCAGATAAACTTTATTATTGTAAGGTTTTGCAAGCATGTGTAGATATCTAGTTAACTATCCTTGTGAGAAGTCTAAAAGTTGATCTTGGATCTTGATAGAATACTATCAAATGAGAAATGAGAAATGAATGAAGAAAATGTGGAAATTGAACCCGGGTGTTAGAACAATTACACTCACAAAAATTGCCAATTACACATGCAAATTACACACAAAGGAGACTGAATATGGATTAGAACACTAATCTGTATTGAATAAGTGTACAATAGCCAACCCTGTGAAGTCATAGGCTTCCACAATAAATAATTACATGAGAGATTCGAATGCATAAGGATTCCATTCGAATTTGGTCAAAAGCAGGCTTACTAAATCTAAGCAAATCCCCCATAGGTGCATAAAGCAGTTTCCAAATCTGTCTAGGAGCTCACGAATTGGCATAATCAATTAGGCAAGCTAATAGATGATGGAAGGCCAACTCATACATGCTTTTCTTAGGAGAAAAGAGTGGACGATGATGAGGACAAAAAACAAGTTAACTTCACCTAGTCAAACTTTCCCAATTGCCTTAAAACTCAGAAAAAAGCAGGCAATAAAGCAGAAAACGCAGACATGCGCTAGGAAGGCCAGGAATAAAGTAGATTTGATTCCAAGTGGTTTCCCAAGTGCTCCATGACTCAAATTTAGCAATTTTGACCACTTTGGATGTGTGGAGGACAACTTGCATAAGGTGGAATATAGAAACTAGACAAATAAGACAAAAATTGGATTAATTAATGTCTAAGGTAGCTAACTATGGGTTGATTATTCTAACACCCCCCCTTAAGCCTGACTTATGAGTAAAATATCAGAAAATTATAGGGTTTAGCAACAATGATTAGTCACCCTTTACATACTGCATGTCCATTTAACCAAGGAAAGAGGCAAAAACCCAGTGGGAAAATCCTCCCTTAAACACGGACAGTAAAACAAAATTTGAAAATCTTGTCATCACTCATGCTTCATAGCATGATCAACAATCCCCAGCAGTGATTTGAGATTGCTGAATGTATTCTCACAAAAAAATTTGGTGAAGATAGTTACTACTTGTTCTGAAGATGAACAAAAGAGTAGGTGAATGGTGCCATCATGCACAAGCTGTCTGATGTAGTCCATATGGATCTAAATGTGTTTGGTTCTCTGTCTCTAAATTGGATCATTGCATATTCGAATGGTACTCTGATTATCACAATAGATAGTAGTTGAGTATTCTGATTCGAAACCACGCTCACCAAGTAACCCCTGCAACCATAAACATTGAGTTGATGCATTTACAACTCCTCTGTACTCTGCTTCTATAGATTAGAGTGCAATGGCACTCTATTTCTCACTTGACCAGCTGATTGGTCCTTCAACAAGCATGAACACATATCCTGATGTTGAATTTCGATCTGTGTTGTCACCTGCCCAATCACTGTCAGTAAACCCAATCAAATCAAGATCAGATTTAGCTTTGTAGAAGATCCCGTGAGTCCTTGTTCCTTGAACAAAGTTAAGGATCCTTTTGGCTGCTCTCCAATGGATCTCATGAGGATGATCCATGTATCTTGAAGCCACACTTATTGCATAAGAAATATCAGGTCGAGTATGTGTAAGATACAACAAACATCCAATCAATTGCCTATACAGTGTATTGTTTACTATAGGTGAAGAATCAGCTTCTTCAAGCTTAACTCCTGAAAGGAAGGGAGTCTTGCTTGGATTGCAATCCTTCATGTTGAATTTGTTCAGCAAATCCAAGGCATAATTGTACTGATGTAATTTGATTCCTTGTTTGGTTTGAGTAATCTCGAGCCCCAAGAATTGGCTCAATAAGACCAAATCAATCATTGAGAATGCATGGTTCATTGCATCCTTCAAGGAGGCAATTTCATCCTTTGAGCTTCCTGTAATGAGAAGGTCATCAACATACAAAACAATAATCATTAATGAACCATGAATCAGCTTCAAATAGACATTTGGATCTGAATTGCATCGAACAAAATTCAGTGATAGCAGAAAGCTATCAATCTTGGCATACCAAGCCTTGGGGGTTTGCTTAAGCCCATACAATGAATTATTTAGCCTGCACACAAGATATAGATTAGTAGAAAATCCTTGAGTCTGCTGCATGTAAATCTCTTCAATGAGATCTCCATTCAGAAAATCACACTTCACATCCATGTGATCTACCTCCCACTGCTTCGAAGCTGCAATGGCTAAGGCTAGCCTAATGGAGTCCATCTTTGCCACTGGTGCAAAGGTCTCATTGTAGTCTATGCCATGTACCTGTGAGTAGCCCTTGGATACCAATATACCCTTGTATTTCAAAGGTGAACCATCAGCAGCAAATTTGGTTTTGTAAACCCACTTACACTGAACTAGCTTCCTCCCTGGGGGAAGATCAACCAGCTCCCAAGTGTTGTTCTTCTGGAGTGAGCTGAACTCTTCTTTCATGGTTGTTTTCCATCTTGGATCATGTGCTGCATATTCATATGTCTATGGGTCTGATTCAACCATCAAATAGAATTTCTCTGCAAACATAGGATCTTTCATGCATAGAGCACTCTCAAACTGAGATCTAGTCCTCCTAGGATCATTAGGATTTCCATCTAGTTCTCCAGCTGCATGAATGGTATTTGCTTCCCATTTTGGTCTTGTAGGATTATTAGGATCTGCAATTAAATCATCATTATCAGACATATCAGAATCAGCAAGTTCAACTATCTCTTCACTTACATTCAATGGTTTTGGTGGTGAAGAGGATTCTCCAACTTCCACTGTTGTTAGAGGCTCTTCTTAAAATTGAACACTCCTTTCAATGAAGGATTTGTTTGTGCTCAAATTGATCAGCTTGTACCCTTTTGAATCTTCAGAGTATCCAACAAATAGACACTCTTGGCTTTGGGGCTGCAAAGCCTTCCTCTTGTCTGTTGGAATTCTAGCGCAAGCCCTTGAGCCAAAAATCCTGAAATGGGTCACATCTGGCTTGTGCCCACTCCATGCTTCAAAAGGATTCATACCATCAAGTTGTTTATGAGGCACCCTATTCTGGATATAGGCTGCACAGTTTATAGCTTCGGCCCAAAACTTTGGTGGCAAAGTCTTAGCCTCTATCATGCAGGTTGCCATCTCTTTCAATGATCTGTTCTTCCTCTCAGCAACACCATTTTGTTGTGGTGTGTAGGGGATAGAATGCTGCATCTAAATACCTGCATCTGCACAATATTGAATGAACTCAGACTTGACATACTCACCACCATTGTCATATATGAGGACCTTGAGTTTCCTCCCAGACTGGTTTTCAACCAAAGCCTTAAAGACTTTGAAGAGGCCATAAACTTCAG
>LPNX010027730.1:72958-184093 GCA_001517045.1 Pseudotsuga menziesii
ATCTCTGTGGTCTCAACTTCATCAGGGGAGAATATGACCTTCTTTGGATACCCTGTGTGGGTCATCTGATACACTGATAAGAGGTTAGAGGAAAGACCTGGAACATACAATACATTGCTGAACTTACCATGGTCAAGATCAATCCTCCCTTTGCCCAAACTTTCAATGAGAGAGTCATCTCCCGGTACAATTGGTGGACATTTTGACATGTCAAGTGAGGTGAATGCCTCCTTGGTCGAAACCATATGTCTTGAAGCTCCATAATCAATGATGAAACTAGGTGAGCTTGATGTGCCAACAACCAATGCATGAACTCTCTCTCTGTCTTCTGAATTTGACCCTCCTTCCCTCTTCTTTGAGCTATCAGGAAGTGAGATGCCATTCTTCTCCAGGAGTTGGGTCAGCATGTCAATTTTATTTTTCATGCAGGAGCTTTCAAGATGATTTCCCTTACTATAGTATGTGCACTTGCTCATTTCTCCTTTGTTCTTCTTCTTCTGGGGGTTCTTCTTGGAACCTTGGGGCTCCTCTGGAGACTTGTTCTTATCTCTCTTTTGCTTAGGTGGATTCTTAGCTTTCTTCTTGCCTTTTGAATCCACCCTCGAATCTCTAGAAACTAGAGCTTGGTCTTTGGAAGGTTTGATGGTGCCCATCATCACCAATTTATCTTGTTCTTGTGTGAGAGATTCCATGAAATCTGCAAGGCTAGGCATTTTCCAGGCTCGAGCTGTCAACTTTGTGGAATAGAAGGTCAAGAAAAACACTGAATATTCAGGGCCAAGCTTCAAGAGTATGGCCAAAACCAGTTGCTCATCCTTCTTTTCGATCCCACACTATTTTAGCTGCAAAACAAGGGCTTTGAACTTGGAAAAATAGAGTTGCAAGGATTCAAAGTTATTGGGACTCAGGGAGATCAATTCATTTTCAATTTGATGTCCCCTCATCTCATCTGTCTTACCAAAAATCTCAACAAGCTTCTCCCATACTTCATTTGGTGATGTTAATCCATCAATATGGAAAAGGAGGTCTCTGGATATGCTCAGACACAGGAGACCATAGGCCTCATCTCTCCTATTGTGCCATTTAATTTTCTCTATAGCTGCATTGGGCTCTGCTTCTATTGCCATGGTCACTCTATAGAGGCCTTTCTCTCTCAACAGTATCTCCATCTCTGCTTTCCATTCAAATAATTTAAATGGAGTTAAGATGATCTTCTGAGATTGATCCATAGCTCAGAAATTGTCCCTTTAGTCAACAGAATGCTCCCAGTCAATGATGTCGAACCTGCAATAACAAATTGGAAGGAGAGAAATCGATCTACAAAGGCTATGATAACATGTGGAAATTTAACCCAGGTGTTAGAACAATTACACTCACAAAACTTGCCAATTACACATGCAAATTACACACAGAGGAGACTGAATAAGGAGCAGAACACTAATCTGTATTGAATAAGTGTACAATAGGAAACCCTGTGAAGTCATAGGCTGCCACAATAAATAATTACATGAGATATTTGAATGCATAAGGATGCCATTCAAATTTTTTCAAAAGCAGGCTTACTAAATCTAAGCAAATCCCCCATAGGTGCATAAAGCAGTTTCCAAATCTGTCTAGGAGCTCATGAATTGGCAAAATCAATTAGGCAAGATAATAGATGATGGAAGGACAACTCATACATGCTTTTCTTAGGATAAAAGAGTGGAGGATGATGAGGACAAAAAACAAGTTAACTTCACCTAGTCAAACTTTCCCAATTGCCTTAAAACTCAGAAAAAAGCAGGCAATAAAGCAGAAAAAGCAGACATGCGCTAAGAAGGCCAGGAATAAAGAAGATTTGATTCCAAGTGGTTTCCCAAGTGCTCCATGACTCAAATTTAGAAAGTTTGACCACTTTGGATGTGTGGAGGAAAACTTGCATAAGGTGGAATATGGAAACTAGGCAAATAAGACAAAAATTGGATTAATTAATGTCTAAGGTAGATAACTATGGGTTGATTATTCTAACAGAAAATCATGATTAAGTCGGAATTCTTATGAGGAATTTACTAGGATTTACATGGACTAAATAATGGTTTGAAATATATTAATATATATACTTCTTGTGCTTAAGCATAATATATATTGTATGTCAAATTATGAGTTAGACACTTATGCTCTAGGATTTACATGGACTAAATAATGGCTTGAAATACATTAATATATATATACTTCTTGTGCTTAAGCATAATAGATATTGTATGTCAAATTATGAGTTAGACACTTATGCTCCTTATACATGAGAATGTAAATATGGTGGTTGGACTAACATATTTAGTTGATGCAGTAAAAACAAAATAATTAATTACCCCATTTCTATAAAAATACCATGTGGAAATTGGGTTTGTTACAAATGGTATCAAAGTAGGTTAACACTCGGACCTAATGGACTACTCACTTGCATTCAGGTATGTTGTGAAATTTGTGATATGAATACGATATTTTATGTTTAATTATTGGTATGCATGCTATTGAAAGAATAATGTTTTAAAGTTATGATCGTCAAAGTACATGAACTAATTTGTTTAGAATATAATGCACTTGAATGTATGAAGCTAGTTGCATAAGTGAAATGCAAAATACATGCATGAAGAGTGAAGTTTTGTCTGAATACTGACAAGGTGAAATGTTTGATTTCATTAGATTGTAAAGAGTGGTGAATGCGTAAAATAATACATTATCATGCTAACAATATCTTAAATTGGTGTCCTATGTAAAGACATACTTATGTTACTTTACATGCATGATGATGAGTAATGTGCAAGTCTATGTATCACTTGTTAAAATTTTTATTAGCAAGGCTACATGCATCCTACAAATACATTGATTCAAGGATGTTGAAGAAACAAATTTAGTCGTCACGTTAATAGTTTAATGTCAATTCAAGTTTATATTAATTAAGGTATGAATTTTGCTTAAGGTGCATCTTAGTGAAAAGTAATTATGACTAAGTTGCAAGGAAATTGTGCACTGATACTATACAAAAGTACATCTTGTTGCATCAAGAGTTTATGAGTATCAAAAATGAACCTGTTATTATATTTTATAGTTTTCTTTATGAGATTCTGATGCAACCAAATTCTGGAAAGAAATTGTGAGCAAGGTATGCAGGGACGCATGGTTACAAGATGTATTTCCACATGGGAATCGATAAGGTAGTCAAAAGAAAAAGATAACTTTTACAATGGAAAAAGGTAACATCTAGATTTAATATGATTCCTTCATTATTCTGAAATGTTAGAAAGATGTTATCATTTGATTAACTAATCACATAATGGAAAAACATAGTTTAGATAAATTGATATGCTAAGAATATACTTTATTAGAAGTTTTGGAATTTTTTATTGAAATACTTGAGTATGGTAACCATCGCATTTTTTAGAATGATTGGTAGTGTAAATGACTTAACTATGCTAACGAAATTATTTCATAGAATTTTTTAGTGGTCTGTACATGCATAGATACTTGAAGTATCAAGTTATGCAAAGCGATAATGTGTTGTTAAACATGTTGGATGTGTAATGATGTTAATTAACCCTTGGAATACTAAGATAAATATGCCTTGATGTTGAGTGGGTAAGCTCAAAAGCATCAATATTATTGAATTACCATGTTGATATGGTGTTAAACCGATGGGATCGGGATGATCTAAAATTTAAGGATCTTTTAACCACTAATTTGAATTTGAATTTGCATGTTAAATACTCATAAAATAGGTTTAACAAAAGAAATTTTAAATGATTTAAATCATTCACAAGAAAAAAAAATGCAAACTAGAAAAAGAAGACACAAATGATAACAGAGTTCACCCCTCCCGGTCTGGGCCACTTCCAATGGGAAGGTCGACGATCTATTAAGTCTTCAAAAGCTTACAATTGAGTGTTCTAGAAACACTTCATAACTCTATCTATCAGAAGAAGAAATAAACAACGCCACTGAAATCCTTGCGAAATTATGAGAAAAACGAGTATAAACTCGAATATATTTTCCTGATATCTCCTCTAGCACGCAAAACGAGAAACACCCTTCCTGCAAAAGTATGAATAATACATATTTCCCACATCGGGATCCATTCCCATTAATGGTCTGTACCATCCTCGGTATTCATGCCCATACTCTATCTTGGAAACTGTACAACCTATTCAATGAACTCTCCAAACTTCACCATGGCTTTAGAATTTTCATGGCTTTTTATAAGGTAAAAGCATTGGTTTTGGAGGTCGTGCACCATGGTCCACACGCCCTTTTGGAGGCCCCAACCTCCATGCAACCTCTTAAGTTTTATCTGTTGTTTGATATACAACAAACGACCATTGGCCTAGTGTAAAGCATTGTGCTTTGGGGGCAGATGGCTCGGGGTCAAACACGTAGGCCTCTCCTCCTTGTGCACATTTTTTGAATGGTCGTGCATGTTATTACAATATGGTTATAACATAGTGTTGACATTTGGCGCGTGAATAAGGTTTGTTACGATATGATTTGGGTATGGTTTACACATGGCACATTGATTTGTATAAGGTTTGTTTGAGATATGTTACACATTATCCAAGATAGGGAGGGTGTCAGTGTTGACATGGGTTCAAGGGATGATCCCTTAGCCCCCCCGCCCCCCCACCCCACTTTTATATAACCACAATTTGACAAGTTCGTATAGAACTCTTGTCCTATGAATTAGAAGGACCAATAGTGGAAACTTTGGCTAGTACAACTTGGTGAGGACTTGGGCTATAGGGAGGTCTTGGGTTCAAATCCCATAGAATCCAACCAATTTTTATACCAACCTTTATCAATTTTTATTTACCATTTTTACCATTCCTACCAAAACTTCAAATGTTGACAACTTGTCCATTTGGAGTCTATTTTGCATGAAACAAATGTCACTGGAAAGCTGATGATGATCTCTTTCATCCTATAATATTTCTATTTTTATTTTTAATACTTTAACTTTGATCGAATTTGAGATGATCCACCTGGGTCAAACCTTCCTACCGGGAAGCGTTTGGGCCACCAAAAGCATGACATAATTCAAAAAATAAGTGATGATACAACTCCCTCACTCTTTCGATATCCAACCACCTTGATCTTCTTGGATGCATTCCTTTTAACCCCACACGAAGAAACTCCATGTCTCCTCTTCGTGAATATCTTACCTTCTTGTCCAGTATTACATCTTCCTAAAGTTCATTGATATAGGAGAAAAATTGTACACAGAAGGTGCTTGAACCTGTACATCTTGGTATACAATCATAGGTGGCTTATACAGTCTCAATTTGTCCACACTAACAACTAAATACATTTGCATATAAGGAGGAAATTCTAACTGGAAAGCATTATTACCGACTTTGTCCAAAATTGTAAAGGGTCCATACCTGATAGGTTTCAACTTTCTACCTTCACCTTGGAGTCGATCTTTGCTGATATGAAGCCATACTTGATCACCAATCTGAAGAATGATGATCTATGCAATTCTTTTCATGTTGTTCTTTGTATTTGGCCTAACTTCATTCCAACTGTTCATGCACTGCTTGATGAATTAACTAGGTTTGACGAATAAACTTCCTTGCTTTATCTGCATCAACCTATCCATATTCCACTATATCTTTCCCAAAAAAAAAGTCTAAAGGAGACTTTGGAAAATACCCAAAACATGTCTCGAATGGAGACTTCTGAGTAGAAGAGTGTATATCTCCGTTGTAGGCATGTTGTACATAATGCAACTGTTCATCCCAAAGCTTGGGATGCTTAGTACAAGACCCTCGAAGAAGATGTATCATGGTATGGTTGACCACTTCAGTTTGATCGTCGGTTTGTGGATGAAATGTTGTGCTTTTCTTCAGCTTTGTGTCCATAAGTTCACATAAAGATGACCAAAATTTCCCAAGAAAGAAGGAATCTCGATCAGAAATAATATAAGCAGGAAGTCCAAAATGGACCCATACATTTTGAAAGAACAAATGAGTAGTCATCTCAGTTGTGATATTCTTTTTAAAAGGCATGAGTATACACATTTTACTGAATCGATCCACAACAACATATAGATAGTCATGTCCTTTTCTAGACATTGGTAACCCTCCTGCAAAATTCATTATTGAAACACTTTCCCATGGCTGAGAAGGAACTAGAAGTGGAGTGTACAAGCCTAGATTTTTGTTACTTGGTTTACTTGTTGCACACATAACACAACCTTTTACATAGTTGGACATTATATCATTCATTCGAGGCCAATAGAAAAACTTTTGGAATTGTGCTAAAGTTTTACCTACTCCAAAATGTCCTGAAATGAGAGAAATGTGAGATTCTCTTATCACATGCACTCTTTCACTTTGTGGAATACATATTTTACCAAGATGATACAACAACTTGTCATTGATATGATAGTTCAATTCTTCATTATAATATCCATGCCTTAGTGATTCATAAACTTCTTTGAAATCTTCATCCTTAGTATATTGTTCAACATAAATTGCATGAACTAAAGGACTTTGTTGAATGACAATATAAGCATTTGTTGGAGGTCTAGATAGAATATCTGCAACTTTGTTCAGAATTCCTTTCTTGTACTTAGTAACCAAATGAATTTGTTGTAAAAAAACCATCCATCTAAAATTCCTTGATTGTTGTAACTTAGTTTGTGATTATAAATATTGTGGTTGCTAATGATCAGTATGTATAATTGTTTCTTTACCCATTAGGGAAAGTTTCCACTTTTTAACACTTTGTACTAATGCATACAACTCTTTGTCATAAGTTGGATAGTTGATTATTGTTTTATATAAAGTTTTATAATGATATCATATTGGTTTTTGGTGTTGCATTAAGACTGCCCCCATTGCATAACCACTACCATCGTTTCTATCTCAAATGGTTGTTGTATATATGACATTGCAAGTACTGGAGCTGAGCTGATATTTTCCTTCATTGTGTCAAAGGATTTCTATTCCTTTCCTTCCCAGTTAAAGACTTCGTTGACACTTGTCAAAGCATGTAAAGGAGAAGCTATGAAGGATAAGTTCAAAATGAACTCCGACCTCCAGTATTGGGATGCTCCCAAAAAGATTCTTACATCTGTTACATTATTCGGCTTAGGCCAATCTACAATCACCTCAACTTTAGAGGGATCAATCTTGAATTCTCCACCCCCTACAATGTAACCTAGGTATACTAAAAAGGTCATTCCAAACTCACATTTAGACATCTTTAGGTACAATAATCCCCTTACAAGTACATCCAATACCTATTTAACATGCTTGACATGCTCTTCCCAAGTTCGATTGAAAATCAGAATATTAGACTATAACAAAATCATCAATAAAGGGTCTAAACACATCATTCATCACCCTCATAAACATTGTGGGTGCATTACAAAGACGAAATGGCATTACCATCCATTCATACAATCCCTATTTGGTTTTAAAAGTTGTTTTCCAAATATCGTTGTCATGAATACGGATTTGATGATAGCCACTTCTTAAGTCTAACTTAGTGAAATATATTTCATTTTTTAACCAATCTAAAAGATCATCAATTCGAGGGAGAAGATACATTTTCTTTATTGTAATTATATTCAGTTCCTTGTAATCAATGCACATATGACATGTGCCATCTTTCTTTGGCACCAAAAAAATTGGTGAACCACACAAAGAGGAACTTGGCCGAATGGCCCTTCTCTCAATTAATTCCTGAACCTGTTTCTTTATCTCTGCATTCTCAACAATGGAAGGCCTATACATACCAATATGAGGAAAAGGTGCATCTTGCAGTAAATGAATTTCATGTTGAATTTCCCTTTTCAAAGGTAATCCTTTAGGTTCTTGAAACAAAATATCATAATTAGATTCCACCTTTATCAAGTCCTTTTTAATTTTAGGATCACAACCTTTGAAGGATCCAGTTTGTTCAACATCTTTTGCTTTTACTATCATATTTACTTGCATTAATTAACCTCTTCATTTGATTTGCAAAGACTAAAGAAATATTAGTTTTCATACGATGTGCACGAACGATATATTAAATATCATCCTTAGTGAGATGATACCTGTTATCTTCCCTATAAAAGATAGCCTTCCTATCATACAGATATGGACTACCCAACACAATACCACAGATATCCAAAGGAGCCACATCTAGATTTGCCTCATCAAGAAATCCATAAGTGATGGCAAACCTAATTCTACACTATTTTATACCTTGTAATTGTGCATTATCACATACCCATCCAAGTGGATATGGCTTAGGGTGTAACTTAGATTCCAATTGTAATTTCTTAACAATTTCTTCTGAAATGAGGCTTTCATGTGATCCACTATAAAAAAGAGTATCATTTTTTTATGTTTGGATATTACTCTAATATGAAATAACTCACTTCTCTTTCTTTCATCAATGATAGGTTCATTTCTTGAAACAGAACAATAAGGAATTTTACCTTGAATGCTTTTAGCAACCACCTTAGTTTCATCCATAGAGTGTGACCCCAAATCATGTTGGATTGATGCTTCAGTAGTCTTTTTGTCTTCTTTATTTTGAAACTTCTCAGGCTTGAGCTTCAGATGAAGTTTCCAACATTTGGAAGCATCATGAACTTTCTTCTGACAATGAGTACAAGTAGACTTATCTCCTTCCTTCTTCACATTAACTATATCTTTACCTTTTCCCTTACCTTTAAATTTGTTTCCATAAGGTTTGAAAGGTTTCTTGGAAAATTTCTCTTTGGTATTATTCCCCTTCGTCTCCATGTGAGTTGCTTGAACACACACCTCATTAAGGTTAGTCAAATTAAACATCAATGTCATATGACGTAAACAACTATGCAATCCTCCTATATATTTTGGGAGTATTTTCTTGGTGTACATAGGTATACCAAGTACCAATGTTATTTTTCAAAATTCTTGTGTGCAATCTTGCACAATTTGTCCCTTACCTCACCTCAGATTCTACTAATCCGTCATAGCTTGATGTATATACCCTAATGGATAGAATTTATTTTTAGTGCTAAAGTGAACTCATACCAAGAGGAGATGAGTTTTCCTTTTGCGGAAAGATCCTCTTGAGATTTGCTCTCCCACCAGATGAGAGTAGTCCCTCCAAGTCGGAGAGAATCCAAATGAATCTTAATGTTATCTTTAGTAAATCATACAATAAAATTCAATTTAATGGATCCAATTGCCTAAAATTTCAGCATTAAGCTCTCCATTATACATAGGTAATTCAAACTTAATATCTAGCTTTAATTGATGCATATCAAGGTCAAGTTTTGATTTTCGTTTTTCAAACGGAGAATGTAAGGATAAAGAGCCTTCAATGAAAGACGAAGAAGATGGTGGGGATTTAGGAGGTTCCTCACCACCTACTTTTTTACCTTCCACATGAGATGGAACTCCTTGTTCACCTCTGTTTTGATCTTGATAGAGGTCATCTACAATCATTTTCATTCTCATGAAATCTTTCAAAAATTCCCCTTGAGATGGGATAGAAGAAGATGCTTATTCTCCTTTTGGTGAAGACATTTTTCCTCTTCTTGAACCAATCTCTAGTTCAAACTCATCAATTTCAGCTTGACCACGCTGAAGCCTGCATCTTGTTAACAGAAACTCACAATGCAATGGATATCTTTCTCTGATACCAAACTTGATCTGAAATTTTAGTATATTTTAACCATTAATTTGCATTTGAAGTTGCATGTTAAATACTCATAAACAGGTTTAAAAACCGAAATTTTAAATGCTTTAAATAATTCACAAGCAAATATAAAAACAAATATGCAAACTAGAAATAGAAGTCAAAGATGGTAACAGAGTTCACCCCTCCTAGGCTACTTATCCGGGCCACTTCCAATGGGAAGGTCGATCTATTAAGTCTTCAAAAGCTTACAATTGACTGTTCCAGAAACACTTCAGAATTCTGTTTATTAGAAGTAGAAATAAACAACATCACAGAACTTCTCGCAAAATTTTGAGAAAATTAAGTCTAAACTCGAATATATTTTCCTGAGATCTCCTCTGGCACACAAAATGAGAAACACCCTGCTTGCAAAAGTATGAACAATACAGATTTCCAACCTCAATATCCATTCCCATTAATGGTATGTACTTGTCTTGGTAGTTTTTCCCATACTTTGTCTTGGAAACTATGCAACCTATTTGCAGAACTCCCTGACCTTCACCATGGATTTGGAAATTGCATGGCTTTTTATAAGGTAAAAACATTGGTTTTTGGGGTCACGAGACATGTGTTGGTTGTGGAGCTTGATCTTCCAGATCCAGAGATATTATTCAGCTATGTTTGTACCCCAGGTGTATTGTACACTCATTCCCCAACTTTGGGGTTTGGGGCAGTACCCCGAAAGGGGGTTAGAAATGGGATGTTTGTTGGACAACAATTTTGCGGACCCATGGTATTGGGTTAACCGTAGTATTTTCCCATGGTATTTCCCATATAAAAGAAAAGCATTGTGATACGGCTGTGTAGGGTGTTTTATTGTATTGTATCATTGTAAACAATCTCTATGATTGTGTGAGAGAGACTGTGAGAATGTGAAGAGGAAGTGCATCGATATTGTTGCAGGTTGTATCCCTTCATCTTTCTGGACGGTAATAAAAGGACTGCCAATTTCTGTGTGGACGTAGCCCAATGTTTGGGTGAACCACATTATATCTATGTCTCTCTGTAATGTATTTAATGTGTTTTGCATATTTTTTAATGATTTAACTATATAAATCTTATTGCTATACAGTCCTTTTTTCTAACACCATGGGCCACGCACCCTTTTGGAGCCCCCAAACTCTGTGCAACCTCTTAAGTTTTATTTGTTGTTTGAAATACAAAAAATGGGTGTTGGAATAGTGGTAAAGCATTTTGATTTGGGGGCAGAGGTTCCGAAGTCAAACCTGCAGGCCTCTCCTCCTCACACGCATTTTTTGAATGGTGGCACATGTTATTACAATATGGTTATAACATAATGTTAACATTTGGCACGTGAATAAGGTTTGTTACGATATGATTTGGGTATGGTTTAATGCATGGCACAATGATTTGGATGAGATTTGTTTGAGACACATTACACATTATCCATGATAGGGGGGTCTCAATGTTGACATGGGTTCGAGGCTAATCCCTCCCCCCCTTTTTCTATAACCATAATTTTGACAAGTTCATATAGAACTCTTGTCCTATGACTCACAAGGATGAATGGTGGAAACTTTGGCTAGTGCTACCTGGTGAGGACTTGGGCTATAGGGAGGTCTTTGGTTCAAATCCCACAGACTCCAACCAATTTTTATACCAATCTTTATCAAATTGTTTTTACCATTCTTGCTGAAACTTCAAATGATGACAACTTTTGCATTTGGAGGTTATTTTGCATTAAACGAATGTCACTGGAAAGTTGTTGATGAGCTCTTTCTTTCCATAATATTTTAATTTTATTTTGAATACTTTAAATTTGATGGAATTTGAGACGATCCACCTGGATCACAGGAACATTGAGAATGTTCAAAATAATTAAAAGATTGATTTGATGTGGAGTTGGAGGCTCTCGAATCATTGAGTGTAACCAATGATGAATATGATATTTCATGTATTCAATATTTCTTTCTGAAAAGTATTAAATATTTTTCATTATGGCTGACAACGTCTTGAGATTATTGCAATTAATGAATTATGGCAGTTCCAATAAAGCCACAATTGAAGAACTGAATATGAATATATATAATCTGCAATAAGAAATTAAATAAATTTAATACAACTAAACACTAATCAAATGAAGGGTTATGAAAATTTTGAGCTGACTATGGGGGATGCCCTTGATTATAAGGCTCTTAAATTTTTAAGAAAATGTTCTACACTAAACATATCTCTTTAAAATCAAATATATAGAATTAACCAGCTAATGAAAAGAAAGAAGAATTTGGATAATAAAAATGTGAACAAACAAGATAAATTGAGTTTGTGTTGAGCTTGATGGGATCTAGAGCACTTAAAATGTTTAGCCTCATTATTCATAATTACAAGAATTAATAAGACTTGGAATTGAGACTTAGTTTTCAGAACAAACAAATTGAAGTAATAATAATAATGTTTGAACAATAAATATTCTTTGAGAAAAAGAAAAATGTCCTGAATTTGGAAGAGCTCTCAGTAGAGTAAAACAAATTATGAATAGTGCAAGGTTCTCATCTAGATACTGAGATATGCTTGTCTTTGATCAAATGGATCCCCAACAATGCTCCCAGCAGCTTCAATGAGATTTTGGTCCTATTTAGGCCCTAGGATTGGGATCAGGAGATGGATTTGGATTTGGATCTACATTATGTTCATTCTCAACACCATGATATGATTCAACTTGGTCCTCATCTTCGAATTTTGAATCTGAATCATCAAAAGAAACATCATTCTGATCTTCATCATGTGCAAATGTTATAGGCATATTATATCTACCTTCCTGTTCAATTGGCTATAGATCTTGCAATGGATATTCATTGAACTAGACACTTATTTCAATGAAGCATCTCCTAGTTGTAATCTCCATCAATTTTAAAGATTTTTCATCTTTTGCATATCACAGCATAATGCATTCGATACTCTGGTGTTGAATAGATTTTCTTTTGTCAGATGGGATTTTGGCACATGCCTTGGAACAAAAAACCCTCAGGTTTGACACATCAGGATTATGTCCCATCAGTGCTTCGAACAGAGTGACCCCAACCACTCACTTGTGGGGTACACTATTCTAGATATATGAAGAAAATTTCACTGCTTCTGCCTAGAGATATGGTGGAAGATTCCTTGCTTCAAGAAAGCAGGTGGTCATCTCTTCAATGACAGGTTCTTCCTCTTAGCTACACCATTTTGTTGTGGTGTGTATGGGACAAAATGTTGCATTTGGATTCCCTCAAAAGCAGAGAGTTTCCTGAAACTCTCTCTTGATGTACTCCCGTCCATTGTCATATCTGAGTGCTTTGATATTCTTCCCAACAATTTTCTCAACTAAGGCCCTGAAAAATTTGAAAGTCTCAAATGACTTAGACTTCTGCTTAAGAAAATAGATGGAACAAAACCTAGAATAGTCATCTATGAAGGCCAGAAAGTATCTGGATCCATTCATAGAAGTTGTAGGGATTGGTCCTGAGACATCACTATGTATAAAATCAAGTGTGTAGGAAGCTATTCTTGCATTCCCAACATCATACTTTCTCTATGGAAACTTCCCTACCAAGCAACCTTTGCAGATTCCTTGCAAGAACTTTATTAGGGGAAATCCTACAACAATTTCTTCATTGTGCAACTGCTGCAAGTACTTGAAGTTCTGATGACCAAATCTCTTAGGCCAGAGTTTGCTTGTCTCACTACCATGGGTCAAGAGGGCATTTTAATGTGAGTATGGAAAAAGTGTGAGAACTCGTGTGCCTTTGAGGAATGGTTTGCAACACCTTTAGCTATAAGCTTCCCAGAAAATATATTTTAAATATCAACTATGTCAAGTCCAAAAACAACTTTCTTTGGTGAACAAATGTGTGTCATCTGATAAATAGATAACAAGTTTGCTGCTAAAGAAGGTACATATAGAACATTATTTAACACACCATGTTTGAATTGTATTGTGCCCTTCTGTATAGTTGGGATTTGAGAATCATCTCCCATGTGAATGCATGGACCATCAGTGAGATATAAAGAAGAAAATGAATCTTTGGAGGAAACCATGTGGTTGGAGGATCCAAAATATATGAGGAAGGATTCGGATTATGAGAAATCAGCCTTCAGTGCAAGGCATCTCTCATGATCATCTGTCTTTCTTCCAGAATCAGTATTCCTTACACCTTATGGGATGAAAATGTTGTTATGTTCAAGAAATTTGACCATTTGATCTATAGTTTTCTTCATATAGGAACTCTCTGGATGGTTTACTTTCTTGCAATAGGTGCAATAGGTACACTTGGTCTTTTTAAACCTCCTTTGCTTATCCTTCTTGGAACTCGAGGATCCATCTGATGGATTAAGATTCTCCTTTGGTTTGGATTCAAAAAATTTCTTTCCCTTTCCCTTTTGCTTACCTTTATCATTAACATTCTTTGACTCCCAAACCAAAAGATCCTAATTCTTAGAGGTTTTCAAGTCTCCCATTTGGATCATTTTGTTTTGTTCTTGGATCATGGATTCAGTGAATGCATCTAGAGAAGCCATTCACCAATTTGGGGTTGTTAGTCTCCTAGAGTGGAAGGTAGACACAAATACTGAAAATTGAGGGCTAATTTTACTTAGAAGGATAACACCAGCTGCTCATCCTTCTTATTAACTCCACATTGTTTGCACTGCATGACCAATGACTTAAATTTTGTGAAGAATTGTTGAATTGTTTCGAAATTGTTGGCTTGAAGAGAAATTAATTCATTCTCCAAATTGTGGCCTCTCAGCTCATATTGATTTCCAAATAGAGATTCAAGCTCCATCCATACCTCCCTTGGGGTTTTCAAACCATCAAGATGGAAGAGAAATTCTTTGTAAATGTGAAAACACATAAAACCAAAAACTTCATCAAGCTTGTTCAGGTACTTTGATTTCTCAATAGATGACTGGGGTTTGACCTCCTTTCTAGCTGTGACCATATACAAACTCTTATTGCACAAGGTTATCTGCATATCTGCCTTCCAGTCTAGATAATTGAAGGGTGTGAGGATTCTTGGTGTCAAGGGAGTTGAATTCTCCATTTTGCAGCTATAGTAGCAACACAATTTTTATTGAAAATTTCTCCAAAACTGCATAAAACTCTTAAATCAAATATGAACTAGCTATATAGATATCTCATACCATGTGAAATTACTATCCACAAGAGATCATCGGGATGAAAAATACCTTACAGTGAAATAATTAGGAAGAAAGATGAAATGTAATATAAAACATAGTAAAAGTGCAATGTGAAATTAATCATGGAAGAAAAACCAATTGGTAAAAGTATTCATTAATGTGTGTATGAACAATACATAGTACAGTGGAAGAAATTTAAATAACCTAGGAGGATTGGAATCCCTGACTATAGACATGACTAGCATAGGAAAAATCGCCAATGCAGACTTCTCTAGTGCAACTTCGGACAACTGAAACAATTAACAATCAGTTAACTGAGCTGGTAGGTGTGCAACGATGCCTTTATCCTTAAATCATGCAAATCCCATGCAAAAGTGGCACTTTAGGATACTTGGCTAATTGAATGTGTCATGACTGCATTTACAATCTCACAACAAAGGGTTTTCACTTTTTATTAGGTCATATAGTGGAAAATATTGTATCCCACTGCAAGTTGAGGCTCATCTTGAAGTATGCCTTATGAAGTCTAAGGATTTTACTTAAAGGGTAACTCGAATATTATAGTGCGGTTGGGATATTTCATTCCTAGAGAATTATAGATGAGGAATGTTCAAGCCAACTATAATATTATATACCCTCAATTAGAGACACAAATTGGTTACAAATTATATATATATGTGTGTTGTGAGCCACAAAGAGCATAAGAATTCCAACTTTTATTTTTCTACAATTCTTTTCCATTTTATTATTTACACATGCATGGAATATTTAGGGATCTCTCAGGTTAGCAAGTCTACCTTTTCTTTGATGTATGTTGTTTGGTTGATGTATAGAACTCTATGCTCTACATCTATGGAGTAGGGTAGGTGAAGCTTGTAATTGAGTGTCGCCATTTAAAATAAAGTTGAGTCTTGGTTGATGGATAACCAACAAATGACATAAGTTTTTTTTTATTTTAATATTGAGAAACACAACCTTATGATGGGTAAAATCCTAAAGGTGAAACTACTAAATTTACACAGAAATTACATAGTTCAACTATCTCCATCATTATTCCCAATAATCAATTATGGAATTTATTTACAATGTTGAAGGTTCATTCTAGGCAAATTGTTGTAAGATGTATGCATGTTCGTTTGAGGAAAAACGAGTGTAACACATTTTATCCATAGATTGATTCTTATAAAATGGGTCTAATGGCATTGTTTGATGCAAGATGACATGGGAGTATTGAATTTTATGATATACAGACATTACAATGTATGGGTGTTTATCACAAATCATGTATATGTATACACTACATTTGAGAATGTGCTCGTGTGATGTAGGAATGTTTAACTTTGTTCTTGTCTACTTTTGTCCTATTATTGTACTTCTCCTGGATATCGACATTCACAATTTATTAATCTCATCATCCAACCTTGTTCTTGGATGCTGAAATTTTCTGTTGTCAAACTTCATTTGTTGCCTACTCCTATACGTAAGAATATAAAAATTCTTATTAACTTCCTCTACAATACTTCCTATTGATCATATAACATCACCCATCTTGATGTCATTTAAAAGAATTTATTTTTACGATTTCAACTGAGTATGTTGAGCATGCACTGTAAACCCAATAATCCTTTTCCAAATAAGCCAACTCTTCATCCAAATCAGAAAAACAATTTTTACTTGTAAAGCAATTATCATCACTCCCTTGTTTTGAATGAAATAAAATTTCATCCTCGGGTTCTCTCATCATTTTTTCTAGCAACCTAATTTCTTCCTCATACTTCATGAACATCATGTTTGAATGTTGTTTCTCATTTCTTTGATCTTGTTCATGGTTGTATTTAGGAATCAACATGTCTTTGTCCATATCAACACTAGGTTCTTCAAATGGTTATTCCATGGATGAATTTTTCCATTGTGCATAATCTCCACTTTCATTTCCTTTACAAGATAACTCTATCTTCCTCTCTCTTTCAAAAGAATTTAGATTTTGTTCTTCTTCCAATTTTATGACAATGCCCAATAGTTATTCTTCATTTTCCATGAACATTGTTGTCCTTCATCACTGCATGGAAAACATTTCTAGTGTTTTGTCCATCAACTTCTCATGTTTACCTCTTCTCTTTCTTATCAATTTGCTTTATTGTTCTATGCCACCAGCTTCGCTCTTATGCTACTATGATACTCGTCAGTTTGTAAACACCATTATTTCATAACTAGAATTTAAATCATAAACTCATACCTGCAAATATTTCCAAAGGTTTCATTTTCCCACTCTTCCTTTGTTAGAATTAACAATCAAACTTCAAATTTGAGCTACATCCTCTCTCTTTCATCACGATTTTTCTAGTCCCTATAATTTCTCTTCCACAATTTTGTCCAACTGGGACTGTCATTATCTGCAATAATTTGCTGCAGATCTCCTCTACTTCAAAAGAAAACAACCCTCGTTTTGGTTTTCCTTTGAAATGGAAAATATGTGGGATATTCCTCCCAGAGTTGCTACATGTACATAAGTTCTTTTCACATTAATTTAGAAACTGAAAAGAGTCACTTGCTTACCGGATCTGTAATGTTGTATCTTCAATCTCCCTTATAGGCTATAAATTTTATGTTTGTACAACCAACTATTATTCATTTTACTTCAAGGAGCGTACTGACTCTAATACCAATTGATGCGGGAATGTTTAAATTTTCTTGCGTCTTCAAATTCCTCTAGCTCTGAAATGTTAGTGCCCTACCAACAAAAAGTCCCCATGCACTTTCTCTTTTCCACTTTGTCATAAATATGCATTTCCACAAGTATTTATTAAATCACTTAATCAAAATAGAAAACAATAATAAATAAAATATGGTGGCCTATAATACATATATTTGATTGATGATTTGAATCAAGTCCAGTTAATCACATTTAATAATCCATTTGTATGATGATTGCTCAATACCCAATAATTCATACTTTCTCATCTCCACAAGAATCATGTGCTATGACAAGTTGGGATGTATTTTCTATTGTTGTTCATGAAGGAGTTAATCAATGTTTCCTCATTTATTAGGTTGGGCACATTATCCTATGGCTAGGGGCATTCTATATCCATTCATAATGATCTTAAGTTCTTGAAAAAAAACAATAATCACCAAGTTGAGAGTAAGCTAGGCCAATCCAATCCAATCTTCTTTCATCTTGATTGGGTGTGCCATATCCCCATTTTGGTGGCATATGGATCATTACATTAGCCAATTAGTACCTATGGTTTTAAGAATAAATTCTATTAATTGTGTGGTATTAGATTTTGAAACAAGGAAATTAATTAATAGTGACAATTATTATGTCCCAAAGTTGAAGATGCACTATTAGATACATTATTTTCCATGAATAAATCTTATCTTAAATAAAATAAGAAGGATAATGGGCCAAGTAGTGCGCATTAAGACATGTGTTTTGACTACAAATAAGTTGGAAAAGAGGAAAGAAAGAAGAAAACATCCAAATTAGAAAATAAACAGGAAACAAAATAAAACAAGAAAAGTTTCTACAAAGCAGGAAAGCAAAAAAACAATATAAAGCAGAAAAGCAGGGTAAAGCAGACTAAAAGCAGAAAAGCAAGATAAAGCAGAAAACAAGGATAAAGCGGGGAAAGAAAGATAAAGCAGGTCAAAATTAGAGAAGTAGAATAAATCAAAAAAAAGGGTAACACCCCATTTTGACCTGCTTTATCTTTCATTAATATATATGATGAAAATATTGTAATTAATCATGGTGTGGAGCTAAAGGCAATAGCCCCACCATTGATTTAGCGTTTTTATGTTTCGGTGGTTAAAGTCGATGCCGATGGTATTTTGTGCTAGTTGACACATTATAATTTTTTGACATCATATAAATATGCAATTTAAATAAAAACCCACAACCAACTATGTCAATGCAACAAATGATGAGATGGGGGCATGATTTCCTAAGGATAAGGGGGGGAATGTTTAACCTTTGGGGAAAAGCCATGTGTCAAAAGAAAACACCCAAAAACGTATGCCATTCCCTCATGCATTCATGTTTTCATCTTCCCTCACATTTTGGGGAGCAGGGGACGTTTTTGTTCATCCATCTTTCTTTCACCCAGGCATTTTTTCTTTGTGGTTTCCTCACGCAGCTGAATTTTCCTGAGTTTTTATCCTTCATTCACCAATGCATTTCATTTTTTCCCTGATTGTGCATGCCTAGTCCATCATCTGGCTCTCACCGAAACGTTGTGGTTTTTTTTCTAATCATTCTCTATTCCATTCTGTTCATGCGTGTTGTGCATTTGTCCTGTTGGCAGAACCATGTTTTGTTCTAGGTTGTTCATTTGTGGTTTCCTCAGTACTGTTGTGCAATGGTATCCTCTGTCACAGAGTGAGCCACAAGCCTGTTTTTTTGTGTTGAAATTTTGGTTTGCTGTGTGTGCATGTTTTGCCTTGGTCTAAACTAGTTTGGAGTGGAATTGTGCCTGAACTAGCTTGATAAACCTAGTGTAGGAAGGAATCTCATAGACAAATATAGAGGGGCTCGTTTTCTTCCTTGCACACCCTGAAGAGCACTGGAAGGGAACGCATAGCCCGAGGGATTGTGTAGCAGAGAAGAGGATGCTTCCTTGTGTTGGTTGTATAGATGTTTTAGAAGCCAAATCATATCTGGTGTAGGTGTCCATAGCTCTATGGTTGAGCTCACTATCTTAGCAGTTCAAGCATTCTAGCTCCTTTGTAGCCTGATAAACCCATATGTTAGTTGGCTTCGCTGGTCCTTAACGTGAATGTTTGATTGACTGACTACAGTCTGATAAACCCAACTATTAGCTAGCTTGGTTGTTTATCTTGATAAACCCAACAGTATATTGCCTTGTTTGTTTGTAGCGTGATAAACCCAACTGTGTTGGCTTAGCTGAGTCTTGTTGTATCCTTGGCTATGTGTGAGCCTACTAGTGTTCCTTATTCCTTATGGGAATCATGCCCAACTCGGAGGTGGCAATGCTGATGAGAGACTGATGAGCGCACTGGCCTATGGTTGGGTGGAATGTTGCAATTACATAGCTGGTGGCAGGACAAACTTCTTCCAAGATAAGTATATTTGGTCTATGTTAATCTCTGCAATTGTATTTGCTTAATGAAATATGATGAATATGCCAATGTGTTGAATTGATGAATTGCTTCAGTTGTATAATTTCCATTGTATGCATCTATGTATGTCTTTTTCAATGCATTTTTAAATTATGTTATGGAAGCTTAGATTGTTGGATTGGTGATGGCTTGAATGAACAAATCTGTCCAAGAACTCCTTCAAAGTTCATTTTTCTGCCAGAAAGTTGATTTTTTTGCGGGATGCAAGATGCGGCTTTAGAAGTATTCCGTTCCACAGATTTATTTTCTCCAACTTCATTTCCACAACTTGTGAGATGCGAGATGCGGCTTTGGAAATATTCATTTCCACAAATTTCCCTTCCGCAACTTGCGGGATGCAGGATGCGAGATTGCAGGATGCGGCTTCACAATTTCTGTCTTCCACGAATCTCCTTCTGCAACTTCATCTCCATAACTTGCGAGATGCGGGATATGGGATGCGAAATGTAGAATGCAGGATGCGGGATGCGAGCTCACAATTTGCAAATTTTCTCGATCCCGCAACTCAATTTTTTCGCACCATTGATTCTTGCAGGTTGAATCTCCGCCTTTGATCTAGTTCCAGATGTGAAATGAATGGTGATCGTCGATTTGATCACTGATAGGTTCTTTTTCTCTGCTGTTGGAAATTTGGAGAAATGATCAGACTTGATTAGAGTGAACGCAATATGAGTGCATGATTCCATGGATCTCTTCAAAGATCAAGACTTTATCAAAATCAATACAGAATTTAATGAACTTCGAGTTGAATCCGCATGCAAAAATCAAATCGAGCAGTTATGGTCACGTTCTCTCTTTGGTGGACGGGAGGGGGCGTGACAGCGTGGTATCAGAGCTGCAAGTTGAAGCATTGGGCCTTGATGGGCCAAGTTGAACGATCAAAAGATATGTTGGTAAATGGTTTTTACTCTAATTTTATTATGCAGCTAATGATTTTGCTTACTAACACATTTTGCAGAATTATAGTCACCTTCAAAGGGAAACACTCTAGATAGTGCCGTTTGGTAAAGTTGGTTTGGTCGAGCCATGAAAACCGACATGTGTGATGATGCACAGAACCCCAATGAATGCAAAGAAGATGCTATGGGGTAAAATGTCTGAATTGGGAATGCTGAGACAAAGTCTAATGGGAGGAGGTTTCACGATACTTCCCTAGATTTTGCAGCCACCGTGAGAATCTTAAGAGTGGAGATGCAAATCCAGAAGGAAGATAATGAAAGATTGGTTAAGGCTCTGGAGGAGAAGAATCAATTGAATTCAACCATGCTGCAAAGTTTCACATACATTCAGAAGTGGATGAACTCTGGGGACCAGACAGTGAGACCATAAGGAAGTAAGAGCATGGCCAGAAGAAGAAAGAGATCTCCTAGTGGGTCATCTGACTCTTAAGGATCCACTGGCGATTAAAGTTCTTCTTCTCACAAAAATAAGAGAAATAGGAGCTTCCAGAACCATTCACGTGATGAATTTAAGAAGGAAAGGCCTGCTACCTTCAATGGTGAGGTAAAGAATGGACAAGAAGCTGAAGCTTGGCTTCTTGGGATGAGGAAATATTTCCAAGTCCAAGACTATTCTAGAAATATGAAGGATAGGGTATCCATCTTCAATTTGACTGGAAGAGCATCCATAAGGTGAGATCACTTCTGGAAAGTGAAAAATATTAATGAAAGGAAGATTGTGTGCAAACAATTCCAGAAATATTTCAAGCAGAAGTACCTCTCTGACAGTTACTATGATGATAAGATCAAAGAATTCCATGAGCTGATATTGGGACAACAGACCATGGAAGAGTATGAAAACAAGTTCTTGGAGCTGTTGAGGTATTCCAAGTACATCAAAGATGAAAAAGTAAAAATCTAGCGTTTCCTGAGTGGACTGCCTCAGTCTTACAAAGACAGAATTGATTTTACGAACCTAGAACTCTGGAAGAAGCGATAAGGAAAGATAAGTATTGCTATGAGAAAATCAAAGAAAAACATTATTATCATAAGACATGGAAGGAAAAGAAGAATGAGAAGTCTAATCAAAGGAAGAAAGGTTTTAAACCTTCTAACTTCAGGAATCAATAGAAGCAACCATCCCAAGTTGAGAAGTAGATAGCTAGAGTGGTGGGAGAAAAGCCAAGAGATCCACAATAGAACAGAGAACCACTCCAATGTTGGAAATGTGGAGGACCCCACATGCGCAAGAGTTGTCCACTTGAGAATGAGAATGCAAGTCCAGCTTACAACATTCAAGAGGTAGAAACAATGGGTCAAGTAGCAGGTGTCATCCCTAGGATCTATGCAACACTGGAGGATCACCAGGAAGACACCATTCAACTATGGTTGAAGTTGCAGGTAAGATTGCTGAGCAATCTGTTTCTATTTTGATTGACTCTGGTTCTACTCACAGTTACATTGCTCCTTGAGTAGTGGATATTTGTGCTTTTAAGAAAGTAAAGCATAACAAATCGTGGTTAGTTTAGCTATCCACTGGAACTAAGAGAAATGTTAGTGAAGTGGTGGAAAAATGCCCATTGGTGATGAATGGATTGGTCACTTGTGTAGATATCAATGTTCTACCACTTGGTTCCTGTGATCTTCTCATTGGAATGGATTGGTTATAAGCTCATAGAGTAAAGATTGACTGCTATAATAAGAATTTTGAATGCGTGGATGAAGAAGGGAACCCAATAGTTGTAAGAGGCATTCCAAAGGTGATTTCTATGAGGCATATTTCAGCAATGTAGTTGAATAAGTTTCGTAGGAAGTGTTTCTAGTTGTATGTAGCTCATATTGTGGAGGTAACAAAGAATGAAACTCCTAGGTTGGAGGATTTTCATGTGTCATAGGAATTCAGAGATTCTTTTCTTGATGAGATTCCAGGGCTTCCTCCAAATAAAGACATTGATTTCACGATTGAACTTGTACCAAGAGCAGCACCAGTGTCCAAGACACCCTACAGAATGAGTACACCGGAAATGCTAGAGCTGAAGATGCAGTTGCAAGAGTTATTGGAGAATAAGTATATCAGGTTGAGTGTGTCTCCTTGGAGAGCACTAGTTCTATTTGTGAAGAAGAAAGATGGTACACTCATATTGTGTATTGATTATAGACAACTGAACAAATTCACTGTGAAGAATAAATATCCTTTTCCTAGAATTGATGACCTCTTTGATCAAATGAGAGGAGGAAAGGTATTTTCCAAGATATACTTGAGGTATGGTTACCATCAGGTGAGAATCAAGGATGAATACATTCATAAGACAACCTTCAGAACAAGGTATGGACATTATGAGTTTGGAGTGGTATCATTTGGTCTCACAAATGCACCAACTACATTTATGTGCCTTATCAAGTGTGTCTTCAACAGGTATTTGGACAAGTTTGTTCTTGTTTTCCTTGATGACATTCTTATTTATTCTAAGAATGAGGAAGAGCATGAAGAGCATATGAGATTGACATTACAATTGCTCAGAATCTAGTATTTGGGTCACATTTTCTCATAAGAGGGTATATCTGTGGACCTTGACAAGATTGAAGCCATTATGAATTAGCCTACTTTAAGAAATGTGACTGATGTAAGACCTTTTATGGGACTTTCAGGGTACTATAGGATATTCATTGAAGGATTCTCCAAGGTTTCACATGCTATCACTTCTTTGCAAAGGAAGGGGATAAAGTTTGAAAGGACATCGAGGTGTGAAGAAAGCTTCCAGTAGTTGAAGAATCTTCTCACAAGTGTGCCGGTCTTGAAAGTTGCAGACCCAAAGAAAGATTTTGTGGTGTGTATTGATGCATGCGGTCAAGGACTTGGAGGCGTTCTTATGCAAGACAACCATGTAATATGTTATGAGTCAAGAAAGTTGAAGGAGAATGAGAAGAACTATGTCACTCATGATCTGGAACTTGCAGCAATAGTACATGCTCTCAAGTTGTGGAGGCATTATTTGATGGGCAGAATATTTTAGCTAAGGACAAACCATTATGGTCTGAAGTATTTGTTTGATCAGCCTACTCTAAATGCTAGGAAAGCTAGATGGATGGAGTTTTTATGTGAGTTTGATTTTGAAATCCAACACATAAAAGGAAAATAGAATAAGGTATTTGATGCACTAAGGTGCAGGAAATGCATGTGGCATCTCTTAGTATTTTCTAGTCAGATTTGAGACAGTAGATTGTTAATCATACTACTGGAGATGAGTTGTATGTGTAGGTAAAAGACATATTGTAGCAACAAAGTCTTAAAAAGAAATATGAGGGATATAAATTAGAAGAAGATGGACTCCTTACTTATAAGAACCGAATTTATATTCCAAATGTAGCATATTTGAGGAGGGTTGTTATGGATGAGATCCATCAAGCTCCATATTTTGGGCACCCATGATATCAAAAGACAATTGCTACAGCTAGAAAGCAGTAATTTTGGCCAGGAATGAAAAATGACATGGATGAATATATTTCAAGGTGCATGAAATGTTAGCAAGTTAAGTTTGAGCATTACACCCGGCGGGTTTTTTGCAGCCTTTTCCAGTTCTAGAATGGAAATGGGAAGTTATTTCCATGGATTTTATTACAGGATTTCCAATGACTTGGAGACAGCATGATTCCATCATGGTTGTGGTGGACAAGTTGACAAAGGAAACACATTTTACACTGGTTAAGTTTACGCATACGACCAATGACATTGCAAAGATCTTCATGAAGGAGATTTTTAAATTGCATGGATTGCCTAAGGCAATAGTCTCTAACATATATGTCAAGTTCACTTCCAATTTTTGGAAGGGATTGTTTGCATATTTGGGTACAAAGTTGAATTTTAGCACTTCCTACCATCCTCAGACTGATGGGCAGACAAAGAGAGTAAAGCATATGGGAAGATTATTTACACTTGGTAGAACTTGCATATAATAATGGAAAACCAACATCCTTGGGGATGAGTCCATATGAAGCTCTATCTGGTAGGAGGTGTAGGACACTAGTGACTTGGGATAATCTAGTGAACAGAGTTGTGCTTGGTCTAGAATTGCTCAAGGAGATGGAGTAGGAGGTTGTAAAGATCAGGCAGAATCTGAAAGCAGCCTAGGATAGACAGAAAAGCTATGCAGATAAGCATAAGGTGAACATAGATTTCAGTGTTGGGGATCATGTTTACCTCAGAGTGAAGGAAAAGAAGAGTTCCTTGAATCTTGGAAGTTGTGCCAAGATGTCACCTAGATACAGTGGGCGTTTGAAGTGCTTGAAAGAATAGGTCCAGTTGAATATAGACTTGCATTTCATGCTAGCACTAGGGCTCATAATGTTTTTCATGTTTCCTTTCTTTAGAGATATGTACATGATCCTAACCATGTGATAAATTGGGATGTGATTCAGGTGGAACTTGAAGGAGAATTCCAAATCGAGCCAATGCGCATCCTCGCCTGGAAGGTCACAATGCTCCGGAACCGAGCCATAGGGAAGGTGAAGGTGCAATGGGAGCACTACGGTCCTGAAGAGGCTACATGGGAGCTGGAGGATTCCATGCGATTGGCACATATTTTTTTGTTCAATTCTACCGAAGCACTAAGGGCAGTGCCAATGTAGCATTTTTGTTCGATTTTGTAAAGCACTGAGGACATTGCTGTTGAAGGGGGAGGGGAATGTAACACCCCATTTTTGACCTCGTTTTCATTAATATATATGAAGAAAATATTGTAATTAATCATGGTGTGGAGCTAAAGGAAAAATCTCCACCATTGATTTAGCGTTTTTATGTTTCAACAATTAAATTCGATGCCGATGGTATTTTGTGCGAGCTGACACATTATAATTTTTGGACATCATATCAATATGCAATTTAAATAAAAACCCACAACCAACTATGTTGAATGCAACAAATAATGAGATGGGGGTATGATTTCCTAAGGATAAGGGGGGGAATCTTTAACCTTTGGGGAAAAACCATGTGTCAAAACAAAACACACAAAAATGTTTATCATTCCCTCATGCGTTCACGTTTTCATCTTCCCTCCTGTTTTGAGGAGCGAGGGACGTTTTTGTTCATCCATCCTTCTTTCACCTAGGAATTCTTTCTTTGTGGTTTCCTCACGCAGCCAAATTTCCTAAGTTTTTATCCTTCATTCACCCATGCGTTTCAGTTTTTTCTAAGTGTGCATGCCCAATCCATCATCTGTCTCTCACAAAAATGTTGTGGTTTTTTTTTGGGATCATTCTCCATTCCATTTTGTTCATGTGCGTTGTGCGTTCATCCTGTTGGTAGAAACGTGTTTTGTTCTGGGTTGTTCATCTGTGGTTTCCTCAGTACTGTTGTGTAATGGTCTCCTCTGTCACAGAGTGAGTGAAATCCTATTTTGTTGTGTTGACATTGTGGTTTGCTGTGTGTGCATGTTTTTCCTTGGTATGAACTGGTTTGGAGTGGAATTGTATCTGAACTAGCTTCATAAACCTAGTGCAGGAAGGAATCTCATAGAAATATATAAAGGGGTTTGTTTTCTTCCTTTCACACTATGAAGAGCACTAGAAGGGAAGGCATAGCCTGAGGGACTATGTATAAAAGAAGGGGATGATTCCTTCTGTTGGTTGTGTAGATGTTTTAGAAGCCACGACATATCTGGTGTAGGTGTCCATAGCTCTGTGGTTGAGCTCACTAGCTTAGTAGTTCAAACATTCCAGCTCCTTTGCAGCCTGATAAACCCATATGTTAGTTGGCTTGGCTAGTCCTTAATGTGAATGTAGGCTTGAATGACTGCAGTCTAATAAACCCAATTGTTAGCTGGCTTGGTTGTTTAGCCTGATAAACCCAACATTATATTGGCTTGTTTGGTTGTATCTCTATATACCCAACTGTGTTGGCTTAGCTGAGTCTTGTTGTATCCTTGGTTATGTGTGAGCCTGTTAGTGTTCCTTATTCCTTATGGGAATTAGGACCATATCGAGGGTGGAAGAGTTGCTGAGAGATTGATGAGCACACTGGCCTATGGTTGTGTGGAACGTTGCAATGATGAAGCTGGTGGCGAGACAAAATTCTTCCACGATAAGTATATTTGGTCTATGTTAATCTCTGCAATTGTATTTCCTTAATGAAATATGATGAATTGCTTCAGTATAATTGCCATTGTATGCATCGGTGTATGTTTTCTTCAATGCATTTTAAAATTATGTTATGGAAGCTTAGATTGTCAGATTGGTGATGGCCTGAATGAACAAACTTTTCCAATACTTCCTTCAAAGTTGATTTTTCTGTTAGAAATATTCCTTTCTGCAACTTGCGGAATGCGGGATACGACTTTAGAAATCTTCCCTTTCACAAATTTATTTTCCACAACTTCCTTTTCGCAACTTGAGGGATGCGAGATGTGGGATGCAGCTTCGTAAATCTTCCTTTCCGTAAATTTCCCTTCCGTGACTTCCTTTCCACAACTTGCAGGATGCGGGATGCGAGATTGCGGGATGTGGGATGCGGTTTCACAATTTATGTCTTTCGTGAATCTCCTTATGCAACTTGGGGGATGCGAGATGTGGAATGTAGGATGCGGGATGCGAGCTCGCAATTTTCAAATTTCCCCAATCCCACAACTCAAGTTTTCTGCACCATTGATTCTTGCAGGTGGAATCTCCGTCATTGATCTAGTTCCAGGTGTGAAATGAATGCTGATCGTCGATTTTATCACTGATGGTTTATTTTTCTCTGTTGTTGGAAAGTTGGAGAAATTAGCATACTTGATTAGAGTGAACGAAAGATGAGTACACGATTCCATGGATCTCTGTAAACATCAGGAATTTATCAAAATGAATACATAATTTAATGAACTTCAAGCCAGATCCACATGCAAAATTCAGATCGAGCAGTTATGGTCGTGTTCTCTCTTTGGTGGACGAGAGGGGACGTGACAAAAAGAAGGATAAAGCAGTAAAGGAAGAAAGAAAAAAAGAAAAGATGGGAAAGAAATGCAAGTTCTTATCGACTCATGAGGCTGCATTGGTTGAGGAAATTTTACCACATGAAGAGTAAAATTGACCTTGAATCCAAAAATTTTAGATAAAATAATCATAACACATCACTATCACATATATTTTCAATTTGTGAATTGATCTGAGATCATTGTGCTACTCTAGACTTAGGAGATGTGCCCCATGATTCTACTATGAGGATGATGGGATTCATCCATTTTTGTTTAGTTTTATTGCAGGTTTTGATGAAGTCAACAAGCAATTTCGAAGCTCAAAAGAAGATAGTTCAAGCCACAGATCGAATCTTCCTTTTCTTCTTCTTATTTCTTAATATTCTCAGTTCTTCGGTGTAGAAGTCAATCATATGATGTAATAATGAATCCTTATGGAATCCAATATGATTTTATGTATTATTATGAACTATGTATTTCAACTCTGAATTTTCATCAATAAAGGAGTTGGTATTTTTACAGTTGTTTCCAAGACCCTTCCTAAATTTGAATAGAAATTGACAAGTCTTCAATAAAATATCAATAAATGAGCCTCTTCATAATTAATTCAAATGATTTCTAAAACATAGATCTAGTTAATACCCTAATTATCATCTTACATGTCTCATGTCACAAATTCGATAGTATTTGAGGTCGTTTGGAAGTTCCTAAATTTAGACTAGTTGGGTTGTCCCAGAGTGATCCTAGCTAGAATTTTCCTCCTAAATTGTGCTAAACCATTCCTAAAATTATGGTTTCGACCCATGTCAATATCATGGATCTATTTTTCATATGTTTTGGTTCCCAAGAGCCTTGGATTAGACTTCATCCTTGTTGATGCTCGAAACATAAAAGGTCCTGGTGCTTTGTGCAAAGGAAACTTGAGATTGTGAAACATCCTTGTCAAATAATTTGAATGAATTCTGATATGATGTGCCTCTTGTATTATTTTGAAGACCTGGAATAACCATTTCATATCCATATCCTAATCCTGAATCCACTTATGAAGAATCTAGTACTGTTTTGAGCGAAACTAGTCAATCCCGATATATTCATGTTAAAGTATTGTAAATTCAGAAGATATTCCATATGTATTGATTGTATTCATCCATTAGGATATGAGTTTGGTCATGTAAGAGTCATTTAAAGAATCAATGTAAACCTCCATATGTAATTCAGGTTAATAATAACCAAGTGTCATTATAATAAATGTTATTTTTGGTGTCTTGCTAGACAAGTCGGCCCTGTCAGTTAGACAAGTTGGTCCTGTTAGGTCCTAGCACAAGTCAAGTGTCAAATATAAACAGGGAGTCTCTCCCCTTAATTTTTACACACTCACTCAAGCAATCTTGCAAGAGAGAGAAGAACAAGTGTGCCTGAAAGAAGAGAGAAACAATTTTTAGGGTTTTACACTACTTTGGTTGAGTTCTATACTGAGGAAGTTTGTGGGGTTTGCTCCCTTGTGGTTTCCCCGAGGAAAATATTTGTGTTCTTTGTGTTTCTGTGCTTGTTGTTCTTTCAGTGGTCCTTCTAGTGAAACTTATTTTAAGATATAATCTGAGCAATTAAGAAAACTTAACATGGTATCAAAGCCACCCTGAAAGGAGACACTACATAGCTAGGCTTTGTTACAACAAACAAATCGCTCGATAGATTAACCAAAAAAGAGGGCTCACCCAAATCGCCCCAGAAGGGCACATATTTCAGTGGAAATATCACTGAATTCCAAGAATTTTTAGTTTTGGACAAAACATTGCTATCAGGAAGAACTAGGGCTTCAGTTTCCTTGATAATCCATCATCAATCTAAAAAAATAAGATATAGTCTATCTCTCCCTGGGGAAGCTCATCTTTTCCATCACTTATCCCTACCAGTGGTCACGACTGGAAAATTAGGGTTTCTACATCAAACCCTAGGTCATCTCGAAGGAGGCCAACAAGAAGTTGTATTTATCAAGTAAGTACTGGTCCTTCTAATTCCATTTGAAGTTATCATTCTGTTTAAAGATGAAAAAGAGTACCAAGCTAGATGAGAAGCTTGAAGGTGTTGAAAACTTAAGAGCATGAAAATATTGGATCATGCTCATCCTAGAAGAAAATGATCTAGAAGGATTTATAAAGGAGGAAGTTGTAGAACCAGAAGAAACTGAAGCTAAATCCAAATACAAGAGGGATATGATCAAGGCTAAAAGGATCATAGTTGACTCCATCAAAGATAACTTGATTCCTTAAGGAACACACTAAGAGAAATTTTTTAAGCTCTATCCGACCTATTTGAAGAAAGAAACATCAATAGGAAGATGAACTTGAGGAATCACCTCAAAAGTGTAAAGGCTCAAAATTCAGAAACCATGTAATCATATTTTACAAGAGTAGCTCAAATCAAGGAGCGCTTGGACCATGCTACTGAAGACAATGATCAAGAAGATGCAAAAAAAACTAAGGAAAATGAATATTCTTGTGAATAATATGTCTTGATCTATGCACTCACAGGATCAGTCTCACCAGGAAATGACACCTAGCTAGTAGATAGTGGTTCCTTCAAGAAATGTGTTAAGAACCCGTGTCAACCCTCCTCTTTATTTTGTTAGTATATTTTTTCAAACGCATATGATTTGTAACCCGTCCCATTAGTAAGTTGTATTATCCCGTATTCATCGGGAGTAATAGTTGTTAAGTCGTCCAGTTAGTATGTTGCATTATCCCACATTCATGGGGAGTAATAGTTGTTTATATTAGACTTAGTATATAAGTACGTGTTGAGGCTAATGAAGGAATCCAAGATTTATTTGTATTGAGATATCTCAAAGGAGGTTGCACCGTCAAAGTGGTCTATGATCAATAAAATATCTTATGTGCTCTGTTATTTTTGTTATATCGTGCATTCTTATTTTTTATTGCAAGAGGTTCCTCACATATCGTATCAGAGCACTTTCTTGGGCTCGCTGGGTGTATTTTCTGCCAAAATGTTTTTCTCTTTTTTCATGCTTCATGGAGCTGCGATTATTACAGTAGTGCTTCTTCTTTGCATCGGTATTATTCATTCAAATCAGGGACTAAACCCTATCCGCTTAACTATGGGAATTACTTGGGAATAGCCCTAAAACTCATTGTGAGGAGTACCACAGGAACCCTGAAGTAGTTGTCCATTGAGAGGACCTTCCAAGCGAAAAGGGAAATGATCCCTACCCAATTGACTTGTTTCCACTCATGAGGTAAACCAAGAGCTGTCATTTGTGGCAAAGCGGTTATCAGTTTTACCTAAGTCATAGAGTGAGGGGTAGTTCCGCAATACGCAATCCATTAGAAAACATTGGTGGCCAAGTGAATCCCATGAACCTTTAGGAAACCGAACATACCTGGGATCCATATCTATTTCCAATTACTAAAGCACATTTCTCTAAAGCCACCACAGATCATCTCCATATGATTTTTTGCCATAGTTTTTTCTTTTGGCTCCATTTCCCTTTAACATTCACTGTAACCCCCGTAATTATATTATGCATATTCCTTCCATGAGGACACTATCCCAAATACCAGTTCCTGAAGCCTAAAATTCCACATTTGTCTATTTTTAGGGTTTTCCATAACTTGTCTGATTCTCTCCCAATCGCCTTCCAATTTTTCCACCATGTTCGTTTCCCAATTTTTCTTCTTTGTCCCTCCCAGACAAATTTTCCAATTCTTTCACCCTACTTCTAAAATTCTCATTTTATGCTTCCTTGTGCCTCAAAAAGTGTCCAAAACCTAGTCAAACCCCAATTACCCACCTGAGTTTTTCCCAACTCAAAATTTTCCTCTTCTAAAACCCTTTCTGGTTTTTTTTCTACCCATTTCCAAAAAAAAATATCGCTTATGGTTGTTACCCACATGAGAGAAAATAGAAAAATAGAAGAAGAACTTGTCACCCTCAACCGACGACAGCCTAAGTCTTATGCAGAAACTGGGTTCTCTTCTTCTAGCAACTTTTGTGCGTCAAAGCTTGATTTTCCTCACTTCAATGGTGATGATCCGACTGGGTGGATTTACAAGATAGAACAATATTTCAATCTGCATAACACTTTGATGTCAATAAATTTCCACTTGCATCCTTTCATTTAGAACATGACGCCCTTCAATGGTTTCGTTGGTGCATCAAGGCTCACACAGAGCCAAACATGAGAAACTTTTTCCAACTCCTTTTGTAATAATTTGGCCCTAATGCTTTTGATGACTTCATAGGAGAACTCACCAAACTTCTCCAAACTATCATGGTGAGGGAGTGTCAGACAGAATTTAAGAAACTGACTAATTACACAAAAGGATTTCCTGATGCATTCTACAGGAGTTGTTTTATTAGTGGTCTGAAGGATGCAATTTGATTTGAGGTTAAAATTTTCAATCCCAAAACAATGATGCAATCCCTAGGGTTGGCGAAGTTGGAAGAGGACAATATCATGGCTCAACAACGCTCCAAATCCACTTTTGTTCCATTAAGAAATATGGTTCCCCAAAGACCTCCAATTCCTCCAGCTCCTAGAACCAATCCTATAAAGCATTTTTTTGAAGCTGAGATGTAGGCACATAGGGAAAAAGGGTTTTGTTATAATTGTGATGAGAAATTCACCTAGGGACATTGATGCACTAAGCAAAAGCTATATCTCTTGGATGTGGATTCTCCGCCTGCACCTGAAATTTTTTATGATGATCAAGATCCAGTTGATGCTGAGGGTGACATTCAACAACTTCCTGTTGACCTTCCTTCTCAATACAACAAGCCGTAGATATCTCTCCATGCATTAGCCGGTGTCACCACCCTACAAACCATGTGGGTTAGGGGTTTCTTCAAAAAAATCCCTCTTACAATACTCATTGATTGTGGTAACACTCATAATTTCATTGATCCTAGGATCTCCAAACAGGATGATTGTTTTGTCCATCCTTGCTCCAGATTTGAAGCCATCATTGCCAATGGGGGCACCTTACCTTGCAAAGGGAAGTGTTGTAATGTGCAAATATCTATTGGAGATTATAACTTGCGCTCTGACATGTTTTCCTTACCCTTAGGTAGATGTGATGTGGTTTTGGGCACTTAATGGTTACGCACACTTGGGCCCATTTTATGGGATTTCGCTGAAATTTGGATGCATTTTTCTGTCAATGGGAAATAACACACATTGAAGGGCTTATAACCAAGGTATCTCAATATCATCGGTTCACATCGCATGGAAAATCTCCTTAAGAAAAGTTCACATAGTGTCATCGCTCAGATCCATTTCATTCAGAAGCAACCTTCGGTGGTCTCAACTACTCCCTTGGATCTCCAAAAAAAATTTGATCGATATGCATGTGTGTTTACTAATCCGATGGGATTTCCACCTTCAAGACCAGAGGACCATCGTCTTCCACTCCTTCCTAGAATAGTCCCTCCCAACATCAGGCCCTATCGCTACCTATTTCACCACAAGATAGAGATTGAGATGCTTGTTCTGGATTTACTAAAGCAAGGTATTATTCACCCTAGTACCAGTTCCTTCTCTTCACCAGTTCTTCTTGTCCAAAAAAAGATGGGTCATGGCACCTCTGCATTGATTTTCGAGCACTTAATCACATCACAATCAAGGATAAGTTTCAATTTCTTCTTGTTGATGAGCTTCATGGTGCTCATTTTTTCTCCAAGTTGGATCTTCATTCTAGGTATCACCAAATTAGGGTTCATGAGGATGATATCCCTAAAACAACTTTCCGCACACATGATGGCCACTATGAATTTTTGGCTATACCATTTGGCCTCACAAATTCTCCTTCCACATTCCAGGAATTGATGAATAAAATATTCTGGCCCTACTTGCAAAACTTCATTCTAGTATTCTTTGATGATATCCTCATCTATAGTAAAACATGGGAGCATCTCCAACATCTGGATCTTGTCCTGCAAATTTTATGTGATCATCATCTCTATGCCAAACATTGTAAATGTTTTTTTAGGAAGAAGGAAGTAGAGTATCTCGAGCATATTGTTTCAGCACAAGGGGTTCGCATAGATCCTGTCAAAATAGATGCCATGAAAAAATGGCCACATCCTCAGACCCTGAAGAGCCTTTGTGGGTTTTTGGGACTGACTGGATACTACTGCAAGTTTGTCAAGTATTATGGGAATATTGCAGCTCCATTAATAGCTCTACTAAAAAAGGATTCTTTTACATGTACACTTGCTGCTGATTGTGCATTTGAAAAACTGAAACAAGCTATGTGTACCACACCTGTTCTAGCTATGCCTGATTTTTCCAAGCCCTTCACTATTGAAAGTGATGCTTGTGACAATGTACTTGGTGTCGTCCTCCTTCAAGATGAGCATCCCATTGTGTTCACCAGCAAATCCCTTTCTGGTAATAATTTAGCCGCCTCTACATATGAGAAGGAAATGATGGCTATTTTGCATGCAGTACAGAAGTGGCATCCATACCTCTTAGGGAATCATTTATGCATCAAGACTGATCACTAGAGTCTGAAATATTTCCTAGAACAATGGGTCTCATCCCCAACACAATAGAAATGGGTTAACAAACTCATGGTTTATGACTATGAGAACACTTAGAAGAAGGGCCAGGTAAATCTTATGGCGGATGGTCTTTCTTGCACATTTGATGACCATGCTTTTCTTTCATCTATTTCTATACCTATTCCAAATTGGCTATAATATGTTCAACAAGGCTATGTCAATGACCCTTCCTTATCTGAAATCATCCAACATTTGGCCAGTAATCCTTTTGTTGTACCACATTACTCTTGTGATGGATCTTCTCTGAGATACAAGGGTCATCTGGTGCTTCCCCAGAGCACAGATATTCACGGGGTTGTCTTCTATGAACTCCATGCTTCACCATTGGAAGGGAACTCTCGGTTTCTCAAAACGTATGAGCGGGCACGACGTAACTTCTTTTGGAAGGTAATTAAATGAGAAATTCAATAGACAATTGTCTAATGTGATACTTGCCAATGCCACAAGGGTGAAACTACACTCCTCCCCGACTTTCTCGAACCCTTTCCCATCGCTACAAGGATTTGGACAGATATTTCAATGGATTTCATTGAAGGGAACCCTAAATATGGAAGGAAGACCGTAATCTTGGTTGTGGTTGATTGACTCTCCAAATATAGTCATTTTTGTTCTCACAACCATCCATATACCGCCTCCTCAGTTGCACAAATTTTCATGGACCAGATATTTCTTCTTCATGGAATTCCTTCTTCCATTGTCTCAGATCGTGACGCAACTTTCACAAGTCATTTTTGGACCAAAATTTTTCACCTCGCTGGCACCAAACTGACTCTATGAGTTTTGTATATCACCCACAAATAGATGGTCATACTGAAGTCATCAACAAATGTTTGGAAACGTATCTTCATTGCTTCACCTCTAAACAACAACATCAGTGGGAAAAGTGGCTCCCTTTCGATGAATAGTGGTGCAATACTTCCTACCATAATGCATCTAAAATGACTCTTTATGAATCATTTTATGGTTAGGAACCACCATTGCTCCTTCCATACACCCCCAACAGTTCATTGGTTTAGGCAGTTGACATGGCTCTTCTAAACCGAGATCAGATTCTTCACATTTAGCAGGACAATATTCACATGAAACAACAGGCCGATCAACACCATTTTGAGCGCACTTTTGAAGTCAGTGACATGGTTTTTCTTCGTCTGCAACCTTACAAGAAATCCTCTTTAAAACTCAAAGGGCATCAGAAGCTGGCTCCAAATTTCTATGGTCCATATAAGGTTCTTCAAAATATTGGGTATGTTGCTTATAAATTGGAACTTCCTCCTTCTCACAGCCACCTAGTATTTCATGTCTCTTATATTAAGAAAGTGATAGGCACCAACATCAGAGCACAAACTCTTTTACCAGAACTGGATAAGGAAGGATCCATGATTTTGGAACTAGGGGACATCCTCAATAATCGCAGTCGTCAACTTCGCTCTCGGTCCATCACATAGGTCTTAATTTAGTGGCATGCCATGGAACCAGAGGATGCTACATGGGAACCACTCCTTTAGATTGAACAATAGACTTTCCACATCTAAATCTTTGAGGACAAAGCTTTTCTAAGAGGGAGGGGATGTTAAGAACCCGTTTCAACCCTCCTATTTATTTTGTTAGTATATTTTGTGTTGAAAAGTTACCTAGGAAGTTTTTTTCCACCTAGCATTTCCTTGGTGTGGACAAGGACACTTTAAATGGTGACCCCTATTCAAATGTAATTAATGAAGTGAGATGTACTTTATATTTTTAAAGTGACTTCATTAAAAAGCATAAGTGATGGTTTATTCTAAGTTCATATTTAATAAAATTTAAGCGAGTGATTAATTAAATGGGGGTGCTCATACTTTATTCAATGGCATTAGGTGCACTAAATGCCATTTATTAATTATTTAATTGATCATCTAATGAGATCCCTCCATCTAATCTAATCTTGACCATTGGATTGAAGAGGAAGTTTCCAAGAACAAAAAGGGACTAGGGAAAGGAAAAATCATCTCATTATTCACTTTTTAAAGATAAATTTTGGAGAGAGGAAGAAGAAGAGTAGAGAGGGTTTGAAGTGATTTTGAACCAGCAGGAGAGAGAAACTGAGAGAAGACAAATTCTACATAGATTTCGAGGAGGAAAAATTTGGGCACAATTTTTGAGGAAAAATACTGTAGCATAGAAATCAAGATTTCTATACAGCAGATTTGGGCATAGGTTTTGAGGACCGTACAACAATACAGACAGGGGATAGATTTCAAGGTTTTTTGCATAGCATTCGAGGACCATACAATAGTATGGATTCTGCACAGAAATCGAGGATCGTACAATAGTACAGATTTTGCACAGAAATCGAGGATCATACAGTACGAAATGGGCATAGTTTTTTAGGAAAGGTACAAAATTTAATTCTGTCTGTACAGGAAGAATTTTTGCATGGTTTCCAAGGCTAAAGTTTGGCACAGAAATCGAGGTGAAGAAAAGCATTGAAGGATCATATTTCGAGAAGAAAAATTGATAAGTATTGCTGTTTAAATTTTTGTATTTTATCCTGAATAAATAAAAATATCTTTCACTCAAAAACAGGTTTTCCCTTAGGGGTTTTATCCTAGACCATTGGTAAAAAATACCAGTGTTATTTTCATGTGTGCTTGGATGTTTTAAATTTCTAAGTTTGAAATTTTTAACTGAAAGAGAAATTTTTTGAATTGTTTAATTTTGAAAAAGAATTCCATGTGTTGCACTTTAGTCAATTTTTATTGAAAAATTGTGTATACAAGGGTCTAGGAATTAAACTATGCAGAGAAGCTATCAAGCTTGAAACCGAGGTTGGGATTCTCAAAAAACTTTCATGGTATCAGAGCAGAGTTAAAAATTTAGAAGGACAGGGGTTGGTGGAAAAATATTCTTGAATAGGTTGCTTGAGAGTTATAGGTTGTAGCCATGGTGTTTGGGATTATAGTTGAAGACATATTGGATGGGGCTATGAATGTTAGCCCATGGAAGGCTAGAATCACGTTGATACTTGAGGAAAATGAGTTATGGGACATTGTTCATAGTACAACTGCAAATCCTGTAGTAGCATCTGCCGATGCAATTGATAAGGCTGCTTTCATGAAGATATATGTGAAGGAAAGGAGGGTTATACTTGATTCCATGAAGGATCATATAATCCCTCACATGTCAACAAAAACACATGCTTTCCATATGTGGACTTGTTTGACAAATATTTACTAGAGTTCGAATGAAAATAGGAAGATCGTGTTAAGGGAGAAGTTCAAGAATGTGCACATGAGTAAAGGGGAAGGCATGGCTTCCTATCTTACCAAGATTACATAGGTAAGAGATGAACTTGCAGCTGTAGGAGAGGTTATAGAGAACATTGATATGATGCGTATAGCCTTAAATGGTGTGACTTAGTAGTGGAGTGTGTTTTTACAGACTATCATTTGTAGAGAGAACATTCCCAGATGGGATCGACTATGGGATGATCTCATACAGGAGGAGACACGTAGGGGATACTTACAGGGAAGTTCGTCAAATCATAAAGATGATGAGGAAAATGTGGCATTGGAAGCGAAAGGTAAGACGAAGAATACGTTCAAGAAGGTTTCCAAGGATGGATCCAAGCAGCATGATGGAGAGAAGAAATACATGAGAAAAGTGAAATGCTTTGCTTGCCAGAAGTTTGGACACTATGTTGGACAATGTCCAAACAAGAAGAAGAAGAAACAACATACAATAAGGTCAACAGATATTGATGAGTTTGCTTCTAGACTTGAGAGAGACTTTTCTTTCTTTGTTGGTGTTAGTGTAGAGAGGTAATCATTTATCACCACTAGGGAGATTCAAGGTCACATGGAGAATTCCATGATTGTTGGGAATTATTTTAGTGCTACCACTACTTCCTCTACTTGGTACATTGATAGCGGAGCTTCGAGTCACATGACAGGTGATCAAGACATGATTGTTGAGATTTCAGAGATAGAGTTGGAGTTGGAGGTTGTGTTGGGAGATGATATAGTGGTGAGAGAAGTTGGGCGTGGGATTGCCCATTTTAACATGGATTACATGCATCCTATGTTTTTTAGGGATGTCTTGTATGTCCTTGGGCTGAAGAAGAACCTTTTTTTAGTTTCCATGATTGAGGACAAAGGATTTGGAGTATATGTCCCTGATGGGAAATTTCACATATTTCCCAAAGCATCAGGTCCATCTGATTCATGTGTGATTGGAGCCGGATGTAGGAAACTATATAAAATTCTCTTCCAGTCACATCATGCATTATCCCACAATTAGATCAGCAGTGAGTTGTGTGGGCTATGGCACAGGAGGATGGCCCACCTTCATCATCCATCTTTGAGGATTCTAAGAGACATGACTATAGGTATTCTATATTTCAGCACAGAGCCGAGTGGTGTATGTAGAGGGTGTGCTTTCTGAAAGTAAACCAAGACTGTTTTTTCGAGCAACAATACTTGATCAGAGATATTACTTCAGTTGTTACATTCATATTTGTGTGGTACTATGTCATCTACTTATTTGACAAGTTATGAGTATTATGTTACATTCATCGATGAATTTTCTCAGAAGACCTGGATATATTTCCTTAGAAGAAAGAGATCAGAGGAAGTATTGATTCAGTTCCAAGAGTTTAAACCTCTTATGGAGGACCAAAAAGGAAAAAAGATCAAGGTACTTCGGTCATAAAATGGGGGTGAGTATAATTCCCATGCATTCGATGAGTTCTGTAGACAGGAGGGGATCAAGAGTAAGTTGATAGTTCTAGAGGAAGTTGATAGTTCCTTACATTCAACAGCAGAATGGAGTAAATGAAAGGAAGAACTGTTCGATAGTGGGTGCAACTAGAGCCATGCTGCATGATCAGAGACTTCCTTTATTTCTATGGGAAGAGGCCTATAGTACTATTGTTCATGTATTGAATAGGAGTCTGCATCGTGCCTTGGGGTGCAAAACTCCCAAGGAGATGTTCACCAGGAAAGTGCCTGAGATAGGTCACCTTCATATCTTTGGATGCCTTACATACTCACATATCCTTCTGAGAAGAGGAAAAAGTTGGAGGCTACAAGAGAGAGGGGTATCCTTGTTGGATATAAAGAGAATTTGAAGGATTTTTGCATATACCTTCCTACATAGAGGAAAGTTATGGTGAGGAGGGAGGTGAGAATTGAGGAGGAGAGAGCCTTCAAGAGATCTCTATATTCTGAGATAGAAGAGCAACAGAGTACTCCATAGGTGATAGCATAGAGTTCATCGAGTCAGGGCATAGGGTCACCAGTTTCAAGAGTGATTGGGTCAAAGGTTACAGGTTCATCAGTTTCAGGGACTCAGTCTTCAAGGACTTCTTGTAACACCCCAAAATTCACAAAAAAATAAAAAATTTCTAGGTGACATTTAATGTTTAATTCATAGATAGAATGCTAGTTAAATGATTTAGTTTAGTCTAATTAACCATTAGATTACCAAATAAAATATTCAAAGAAACTTAGGAGTTTAACTTTCTGTAACTAAATGCTATAGAAATATTTACTTACTAACTTGTAATTTACATGCTACTTACTGAAGTCAATCTCTAATGACTTACAACCTTGAAATAGAATGTCTTTTGAAAGTTAGAGTTTCAATTATTGAATTCTGATCATAGGTTTGTTGATAAGAATGTGTATGTTTCTGATGGTTGTTTTCTTGTCCTACTGAAGGGGCTTGAGGTTTGCATGAGGCTTACTTAGCTTTCTCAAGCTAATGCATATTCTATGCTTGTATAGGTCTTCACAGGTAAAATTTTACTTCCAGGTTACGAGGTATAAATTTAAAGTTCAGAATACTAAAATTAGTAAGCTAGGAAAGAATTCATTAACTCTAATTATGGTCCAGAACATCGAAATGTAAGAAATTCTAGGCCTAAAGTAAGGACTATTTATCAAACATGTCTTTGTTTTGTTGAGGTACTAGAATGCCTGAATAAATTATTAATTGGTTTACAACTATGAAAACTACTATGTAAACCCTAAAACTTCCGTAAGTTCTAAAATTTATCATTACTATTTTTAATTAGTAGTTAGATATAAACTACAGTTCAAACAAACCTAACCTAGACATAATGAAAGCATAAAGTAGTAACTTTATCCTAGCTAGAACTTCACCATGCAACCAAAAAAGAATCTCATGGTTAGTGGACTCCATGTGTGTGTTTGCTCGTTAAAATAACGGTTTTGGCATTAAACCCTATGCCTTTTCATTCAATTTTACCATAACGTGTTTGGCTTCATTATTTGCTTTGTATCTAGAGTAGAAAGGGGCTGATAGACCCTCGGCCCTTTCGTGCCTCTGCCACTGTTGTAGAAGCGACCGTAAGGCCATCCTTGTTATTAATCCTTAGGGTTTTCTGCACAAAGACGAGTTACGACTCTTATACTGTCGATTTAGTGTGAGCAATATTGATATCCAGGTTTTTTTTAAAGTCTTGTTTACTATAATTACTTTGATGGAAAGCTTGCTCGGCTTAAAAAAATCAGCCACAAAGGTTCTTTCGTTGATACAATTAATTTATTGCATTCTGTTTTTTTTTAAAGAGTTAATTTCGTGTGGTGACTGTTTGGATTAGAGTGGAGACTCTGTTTATAAAATATTTTGTTTGCTGTAAAACAAAACTTATAGCTTTTGGTAAAAATATCTATTTAGATGTGGTTTCTTCCTTAATGATTTGAATATACAGTGTATTAAAACTGTGATTATCTTAGGGTTTGTATTTATTAAACGGTTTTGGAAATTAAAGCTAAACTATGATTACGGAAAGAAAGACCGTGTGATGCTTTTCGTTATTGTAATACAATTGGGAAAATTGTGATGTAGGTGACTAACCTCTAGTTTGGTTTTTAAAAGGGAAGTTTTGATATTTAGGGTTATCTTCGAGCTTCAAATTATTTTTATAACTAATAGTTAAATTCTTAATAGCTTTTTCTTTTAATAGAGAACTAGAAATCAATGCTAAGATTTCCTTAAATGCTGGATAAATATTTTGAGATTTAAGATTTAGACCTTAATTTAAATACACAGTTGACATATTTAAAGTATTTGCTAGCTATGGTAATCTTTCTTGTTCTATAATAGATATGAAAGTTTGTATTAGAGAGCAGTGTTATAAGAACAAATTCAGTCTAATGACTGTTCATTATGATCCTACTGTGTGAAGGATTAAAAGAAACAGTTTGGGTTTTTAGCTGTGTATTATTTCTTATATTTAGAATACTTATTTATGATATGGGTAATACAGAATTAGAATAATGAATGATTTTTCTTTATTAAGTGTAAATTAATAGTTGTACTACCCTAATTATAATTGTATTATGTTATGCACAATTTTTAAGTTTGTGTAACAAAAGCTTACTATAAAGGCTCTGTGTAATATTTTTAGAGAATTTTATATAAATGAAATGGGTTCTAGAAAATTATTATTATCATTCCTTTCTTAAATAATCAATAAAATATTCCTAAGTAAAGCAGATTCAATCATCTTATACCTATAAATCATTCCTCTAAATCAACTTTCTGTACTAGAGTACTTCATCTTATGACAAGTGGAAAAATATAGAAAGGGATTTCATTCGTTAATCCATCTTATCTAATTCTAGGTTCATTTATTCAGTTTAAACAAATACAAGTAATTTCCTGAATAAAATGCAGACTTAAACTATCTATTTGCAGCTACAAGTATCTAAGAAATAAAACTAATCTTGACTACTTTCATTCCAATACTTTTACTTGCATAAAGATAAATAAAATAACACATTGGAACCTGATAACTTCTAGAGGAGACAAACAGCCCAAGGAGCCTATTCCACCCAACCTTTTCTTGAAGATAGCTCAACTGCTTGTCTTAGGACCCCCGAGTTTGTCCACTGAATCACCAGAATGAAAGCACTGAGTAAAGAAATGGGATAAAATCCCCCCTCCAACTCCATAGAAGTACTTAACAAAAGTACTTCCATCCTCAATAGTAAGAACTCATGTAATAAGCTGCACTAGTTCTGAAAACAGTCTTAAACACTCAATCCACTTCTTCTTTTACCCTCATTGAATCTCTTGTGCACCTTTCTCAATCTTCATAAATTTCACAAGGTAATTATTGAATAGCCTCCAGCTGAATTCGACGGATAGATATATGCATTCCTAGGTATTTTTGGTCAGTTTTTCAGTTAATGAGCCACCTACTCTGTTCCACTTTCTTGGGGAACATCACCACAAAATTAGGAAAGTTTCCCCCTGCAACAGCTAGAAGTGGTTGAGGATGCTGCCATGTGTCAATTTTCTCTCACCCCAGTCTATTCCACCTAGTGGGCCAGTGGACACTCATTCAACAACCTCCTTAGACTATTTATCTTATCTTTTATTTATTAACTAATAAAATATTCAACATAATTAATTACAGTTATCCTTGACCACACATGGTTAATAGTCTCAAACTTTACAATAAAATAAAATACAATGTCTTCTTAAACATAAAATTCTATTGAAATTTGGGGTACGTGACATACACCCCCCTTAAGTCTAACATCGTCCTCGATGTTTCTTTATTAATCATCCTTGGAGCTGCCCTAGAATAGAATTGGATATGATGCTCGCACATGACTCTCCAATTTCCAGGTTGGTTCTTCTGGACTAAGGTGCTTCCATTGCACCTTCACCTACCCAATGGTGCGATTTCGAAGCAAGATATCCCTCTTGTCGAGGATACAATCCGGTTCCACCAGAAAATCTCCTTCGGGTTCCACCTGCACATCATTCCAATTTATAACATGAGTAGCATCATGTACATATTTTTTTAAAACAAAAATATAAAAAACATTATGTACTTTAAGATTCGATGGTAAGGCCAATTGGTATGCCACCGATCCAACTCTAGACAATATTTCGAAAGGCCCACAGTACCTGGGTGCTAGCTTAGCACAACTCCCTAACTTTAAAGAACTCTTTTCAGGTTTTACCTTTTTAAAAACATGGTCACCCACCCGGAACTCTTTTTGAGTTCATTTAATATCCGCTTGAATCTTCTGTCTGTCTTGTGCAACCTTCAAATTACCTTGTACCTATTTCACGGTTAATTCCATTTCCTTTAATAATTTAGGTTCTAGTATTAACTTGTCAATGGGGTTGCTCCATGAGATGGGAGTATTGCATTTTCTGCCATACAGAATCTCAAATGGGCTGAATTTGGATGAATCATAGGAATGGTTGCTGTATGCAAACTCAACCAAGTGTAAGTAGTCCTCCCATTTACTTGGTTGTTCTCTAACATACATCCTTAACATATCTTTTGAGATCTGATTTACACTTTTAGTCTGTCCATTCATCTGCGGATGAAATGATGTACTAAAATTTAAAGTAGCATTTAAACCTTTAAAATAAATATTTCCATAAGTTTCCCATGAATTTAGGGTCCTTGTCAGAAATTATAACTTTTGGAATTCCACGCAAACGAAAAAATTGTTTCATAGATATTTCAGCAATATTAGCAATCTTATGAGTGGTTTTTACTGGTATAAAATGGTCTGCCTTGCTGAGTTTATCAACAACTACCATAATAGAATCATTCTAGTTTTGATTTCTAGGCAAACCTGTAAGGAAATCAATGTTGATTATTTCCCATTTCTAGCTAGGAATTGGTAATGGCTGTAATAAACCGGTTGGATGCTAATGTTCAGTCTTACCCTGTTGACATTCAAAACATCTAGCAATATATTTTGCGAACTCATTCTTCATATTCAACCAAAATAAATCTTTCTGTAACATAGTTATTATCTTTTGATAACCATGGTGCCCATAATAGGGAGTTTTATGTACTTCATTTAAGATTAGCAACTTGACTTTTGGTACGTTAGGTACATACAATCTGTTTTTATAAAATATTAACCCATTTTCATTTAGATTGTAACCTGTACTTAAACTTTCAGTTACATTTTATGCCACTTTAGCTTGCAATTTTTGGTAATTTCCATCCAATTTTACTCCTTCTTCAAGTTGATGTTCTAAATCTGTTTTGTAAGTACTAATTGCTGCCATAAAATTTAATCTCATGTTTCTGATCAAAGCATCAGCTACCTTATTTTCTTTCCCCTTGATATTTTGGATCTCGAAATCATATTCGCTAAGGAAAGCTAGCCACCTAGCTTGCCTTACGTTTAAATTTGGTTGACCCAACAGATACTTTAAACCTTTATTATCTATCATTAAAGTAAATTTTCTCCCAATCAAGTGATGGCGCCACATCTTTAATGCATGTATCACAACAGCCAATTCTAGATCATAAGGAGCATAATTTTTCTCATGAATTTTATGTTTCCTGGACTCGTACGCTATGACGTATCCTTCTTGATTTAAGACTCCACCAAAGCCATTGTTGCATGCATCAGTGCATACAACAAAGTCCTTGTTAGGATCCACAATTATGAAAGTCGGTGCAGTAGTTAACAATCCATTTAATTTTGTAAAACTCTCTTCACATTTTTTATCCCATGCAAATTTCTTTCCTTTCTTCTGTAGAGAAATTATGGGATTCGCGATCCTTGAAAATCCCTCAATGAAACTTCGATAGTACCTGGTGATACCCATGAATTACTGTACATTAGTTACGTCCTTTGGGACTGAACATTCGTTAATTGATTTTATCTTATCAGGATCAACTGATATCCCATATTTAGTTATTACGTGACCCAAGTATTGTATTTTATTTTTAAAGAAGTCGCATTTACTGAATTTGGCGTAAAGCTGATGTTCCCTTAACACTTGTAAAAGATTTTTAAATGTTTCTCGTGTTCTTCTTTAGTCTTAGAATAAATTAAAATATCATCAATAAAAACTACCACAAACGTATTTAGATATTTATGTAATACATTGTTCATTAAACACATAAAGACTGTCGTGGCATTAGTTAACCCAAATGGAATGACAACAAACTCATAGTGACCATATCAGGTCCTAAAAGCCGTCTTGAAAATATTTTCATCCTTAATCCAGACTTGAAGATAACCAGATCTTAAGTCAATTTTTGAAAATATTGTTGCTCTGTGTAACTGATCAAACAAATCGTCTATGCAGGGAAACGGGTATCTATTTTTAATTGTCATCTTGTTAAGCTAGCGGTAATCAATGCATAAGCGCAGGGTTTCGTCCTTATTTTTAACAAAATGACCATTGCTCCCCAAGGAGACACACTTGGTCTTATGTACTTTTTATTTATCAGTTCTTTTAATTGTGATTTTAATTCATTAAGATCCAGAATGTTCATCCGGTAAGGATATTTTGAGTTAGGCACCGCACCAGGTACTAGCTCAATAGTGAAATCCAGCTCTCTTTTGGGAGGCAATCCCTAAATTTCCTCCGAAAACACATCCGAATATCCTCTCAGGATTTGTATATCTTCTAATTTTAGTTTTTCTTCTTTATCAATCTGTTCTTCATTAGTTATAGTTACAACAAAAGCTTTACATATCTTCCAAACGACCCTTTTCAAGTGTAAGGCAGAAATCTGTTTGATTGTTGTTTTCCTAGGGATTCCTTTTACTATGATTGTTTCGCCTCCATTATTTAAACATGTAAAAGTTTTATCAAAGCAATTTAACACTACTTAATGTTGTTCTAACCAATCCATTCCAATTAATACATCATAGGATCCTAATGGAAGTATATTCAACTTTACAGAAGTTTCAAACTGATTCATAATTAATGTACAGTCTTTCACAAAAATAATTACTATTCTTTATTCTCATGTAGCTAATTGAACTAGCCATGAATTTGCAAATTTCTCTACTGGTAGTTTACTTTTCTCTAATAAACTAGGAGAGACATAACTCAAGCTAGCCCCTGGGTCAATTGATATAGAAATGGGTTTATGATTCAGCATACCTTCAACTTCCACCATGGAAGTCTGATATTCAGCCTGTCTATTTTCTAGCACTGCATTGATTATGGGCATCCCTCTTGCTAAATCACCAACCGTTGTTTCTTCCTGCACAGTATGAATGTTTTTGATGGTATTCTTTCTGTTAGGACAGAATGATGCATAGTGAGGTCCCTGGCATTCCCAACATTTTACCTGTTCCTTACGTTCGTTATTTTTAACACAGTTGCTATGATTATTTGTAAATTCTTTTTTTCTTGTGATAGTAGGGTTTTGTTGTGAGTTGTTTTTTAAATTATTTCCTTGAAAATTTTTGTTAGGAAATTTGCATGAGCTATTATGCCCAAAATTTTGATTAGGTGTGAAACCTTTCTTTCTTTGCTCAAAATTGTTAGACCTTTTTGTTTTTCAGTTTGGCATGTTCTCCCTTTTGTGGTTCTGCTCATAGTATAAATTTGCTTTGCGCATGGCCTCTTCAAGGGTCTTGGGATTATCATACTCAATTCTGTCCTTAAAAGGAAAAGGTAAACAGCTTAGAAACCATTGTACCTTGGATTTTTCATCAACAATATAAGTTACATATCATAGTAAGCTTAAAAATTTACTATTTAACTCTTTCATACTCATGGTTCCCAACCTTAAGTCATAAAATTCTTTAGCTCGTTCCTTATAATATTGCTCCGACAGAAATTTCTTTTTAAAGTACTTTTTAAAAGTGCTCCAGTTTATATTCTTCTATTTTATGACTTTAACTCATTTTATGTCCTGCCACCAAATGTCAGTTTTTCCAGTTAAGTTATAAATTGTCATTCTTGCTTTTAACTGATTAGAATAGTTATATATCTGAAAATACTTTTTCATTCCAGACAGCCATGCTTCAAGTTCCTCTCCTTTTTTTGTTTCGCCATTAAAATTTGGTGGTTTAATCTTTTTGAACTCACCTGAAATCTTTTCATAGGGCTTGTACTTCTTCTTTCTAGAGCGATAATTACTCTCACTACTGTCACTTCAATACTGGTGTTTCTTTCTGTATGAGTTATCGTTAATTTCAGAAGAAGAACTGTTTTCAATTTTTTGAATGTTTTGACCTTTTACTCTTATGTTGATAGGGCGTAGTATCATATTCTATATGTTTATCCTTTTCTTCATTATGAAACTTTTCCAATAGTATTTGATTCAGCTCCTCTTTAGCTCTTAGGATTCTCTCATTTTCTTTTTTAACAATCTCCATTTCAATTTTTAAATCCTTAACTGTTTGCAATAATTCAGATGAATTATTAGTTATATCTTCCTTAATGGGTTCTCTTCCAAAGTTATTTTGTTCATTTAACAGGGACCTCTCTTCAGCATACTCTTCAAGTATTTCCATACCTGCAAATATAATTCAAAAAATATTATATACCATCAACATTAAAACCATAAATTAACAATCATACATTCTTCTTACTTTTTGTTTACGTGCATGGATCCACTTCAGGCCTAGTGTCTGAATGTGTGCTCTTATACTATATGTAACACCCCAAAATTCACAAAAATTTAAAATTTTTCAAGGTGACATTTAATGTTTAAGTCATAGACAGAATTCTAGTTAAATGATTTAGTTTAGTCTAATTAACAATTAGAATACCAGATAAGATATTCAAAGAAACTTAGGAATTTAACTTTCTGTAGATAAAGGCTATAGAAATATTTACTTACTAACTTGTAATTTACATGCTACTTATTGATGTCAATCTCTAATGATTTACAACCTTGAAATAGAATGTCTTTTGAAAGTTAAAGAGTTTCAATTATTAAATTTTGATCATAGGTTTGTTGATAAGAATGTGTATGTTTCTGATGGTTCTTTTCTTGTCCTACTGAAGGGGCTTGAGGTTTTCCCGAGGCTTAATTAGCTTTCTCAAGCTAACGCAGATTCGATGCTTGTATGGGTCTTTACAGGTAAAATTTACTTCCAGGTTACGAGGTATAAATTTAAAGTTCAAAAGACTAAAATGAGTAAGTTAGGAAAGAATTCCTTAACTCTAATTATGGTCCAGAACATCGACATGTAATAAATTATAGGCCTAAAGTAAGGACTATTTATCAAACATGTATTTTCTTTGTTGAGGTACTAGAATGCCTGAATAAATTATTAATTGGTTTATAACTGTGAAAATTACTATGTAAAACCCTAGAACTTCCCTAAGTTCTAAAATTTATCATTATTATTTTTAATTAGTAATTAGATATTAACTAGATTTCAAACAAACCTAACCTAGGCATAACCAAAGCATAAAGTAATAACTTTATCCTAGCTAGAACTTCACCATGCATGCAAGATTTGTCAATTGTTTAACAAAATATAAAAATATTGCTTTTACATAAAGGGCAAGGTTAACAATCATATAAATGTCAATTATACCCTAGCTAAAACTTCCAATATACAAACAATGATTTGTTAAAAGTTTAACAAAGGTAATAGTGTGATATCTATAAGTATTGCAAGGTTATATACTTGATGCATAACATGAAATTTTAACCTAGTTAAACTCCCCATGAAATACATCGTAGAGTTTATTGTTTAACAATGTAATGGCATTGTTTGATACATAATGTAGGTTTCTGTTGAGGCCTGGAAAATTGCAGGCAACAACAGAAAGGGATTCTCCCCAATCAACGTTCCCAACTAGCCCATTGACTTTTTGGTATAGGGAATTTGTCCGGTTTGCGGTCCGGCTACCATAGGTCAAGTAACAAAATGAGGGTTTTACCGGTTGTGGCCCGGTCCACCGAGTTTTTGTATTTTGACTTAAAGATGAGATGCATATGCCTAACTAACCATGCAGGGTGGTGAAGGACGCTGGGGCAGTCACAATGTGATGCGCAGGTTCTTACCTCTCGTCTTAGGCTCACCAGCATCTGAATCACGCGTGCATCAATGAAATAAAATGACTATCTATCTATCTACCTATCCCCAGGGAGCCAGATTGTAATTAATTTGTGAGCAATGTGTATTATCCATGTATTATGAAAAGAAAATATAGATAGCTGATATTCATATTTACAACACATGAAAGAGTGATGATATTCTAAAAATCAGATAGCTAATTGTTATATAAGCAGCATACATTACTCATGGTGAAAATTCCACAGAATAAATCAGAAATCATTCAAACAAACACATAGGTCATGAATTTAGAACGATCTCACGATTGATGAACACAATGCTGAAAAACAAAATAGTTCATCTTTCAACTGTCCATAGCATAACATTTGAAATTCCACCGATATTTCTCCAACAAGCAAACCAAATTCTTTATTGCAAAGAGAAATAGTTCTTCTTACAATAGTGCTTTCCAGTCTAACTGGGAAAAAGTCCCTCTCTCTTCCTAAACCCTCTATATTTATACAAAAAGAGTGAAAATGGTTGGGCTGCCCAAAGTGACCTTTGGGCTTCCCAACCTTTCGCTTTCCCAACATTTTACTTTTCAAATGTATTTACAAAATTAATACAAAAATACAAAAGATGACTAATCCCTCACATAGAGGGTCCCACATGTTGTTCTAGAAACTTCTTCCAAGCAGAAGCTTCGGCAGCAAGGCTTTCAAAAGCACTCGACTCCAAAAGCTGGATATTAATCTCAAATTTCTTAGCCTGTTTTCTTATGGCATCGATCCTGGCTGCACTCAATCGGATCTGATCTTCCAAAATATGTACACTAAGAGCTGAATGACCTACTTCGCTTTTCAAGATCTGATCATCCAGAGCTTTAATGTCTTTTACCTTAGCCTCCTCCTCCTGATGTCTCTTCTGCAACAGCTCTATAAAAGCGTGGTGATCTGGGAAAGCCTCCAAACTTTGCTCAGCCTTTGTCTGGCACCGATTGTAGGTGATGAGAAGTCTTCTAAAGAATTCGGTGCATAACCCTTTTGTCTTCTTGACTGCTTTCTTAAAATCCTCAGCGGTGTTAATTGCAAATTCTATTAGATCATGATCCCGCTTGAGGGCCTGCTTATCCTTTGATGGCAGCTCTGCTGGAGTTTCCTCATTGTTTTCCAGCCTTGCCATCCTTGCATTCAGGACTTCAAGGACGTCCTAAGATCTGTCTACAAAGTAAGAGGAGGTGTCCAGGATCTCCTCTAACCGGCTATTTATCTGTAGGATTTTGCACCTTTCTTCCTCCATAGCAGTCTGAAGTTGCAACATCTTAGCTTTCTAGGCCAGGACATGCTCTTTGAATGGCTGGAGGTTGATCTGCTGTTCCTTTGCTTCCTCCAGAGCCGTGGTCAGAGAGGCGATCTGCTCTTGATGGTCCTTGTTATGCTCTTGGGTGTACAAATCATTTGCTTGCAAGAGGATCCTTTGCTGCTCTTCTAGTTCTTCCACCTTTTGTAGCAACAACTCCTTTTCCTTCCTCAACTCTTCATATTCTTCCTGCACTTTCTCCAGGAACCCTTGGGTGGTCTCCCTAGCCTGTCTTTCTTCATGGAGGGCCTGCAATTCAGCCTCAGCAGTCTTCATCTCCCTCTGCAAGTGTTCATACTTTCGCTTCAGCTTATTTCCTTCCTCTCTCTCTATCCTCAGAATGTTTTTCAACTGAGCAGTGGATTTTTTAGACGACTCCAGGTCAGTCATCACCTTGTTCATGTTATCTTCTGAGGCGTGTAGCAGTGCAGTCCCGGCTCTCAAGGTGAACCTTGGATCTTGGTTTGTCCCTAACATAACAGCCGTATTCGTTATCATTTTTCCAGGTAGATCTCCTGCTTCTACTTTCTTTTCTGTCCTCTTGATTATCCTCTTGGTTGCCTGGTCATAGAAGACAGTGTTGAAGTCAGGGATTTCTTCTCCCTTTTTCTGGACAAAAGGGATTAGCTTGAGTGTAGGGACCACAGGGGTGCTGGCAGCAGGCACTTGTGAGTCCTGAATCTCTGGGTTTTCAGTATCTTGGGCCTGCCCTCCAGCAGCTGGCTGTTTTGTCTCTGTTAGCTTCAGCCTTTCTGCTTCTTGCTTTTTCAGCTCCTCATCAATCTTTTCCTTTGCTTCTTTCGCTACTTTCCTAGCTGCTTCCTCTGCTTCCTTAGCTGCTTCTTGAGCTTTCTCAGCTGCTTCTTGGGCAGCTTTTCTTTTCTCTTCTTCTTCGCTATGAAGCCACTCTACAGCTTCTTGTGCTAATCTCTAGGCCTCCTCCTATCTCCTCTTAGCCTCTTCTGCAGCTTTGGCTTGCTCATCCCCTTTCCCACCTTTAGTGATGATCTTTTGCTTGAATCTTCTTCTTAGGGCTGTCATGTTAGGGGCATTTCGAAAGACAGATTCCTCCCTGTCAAAGTGGTGAGTATATTCAAAATTCACTTTATGTTCTTTGCAATGCTCAGCCACTTTACCTTGGGGGTCACTCCTATGAAATGGCATTTCGCCAAAATGAAACTTCTCCAGCTCACCTACGAATTCATCAGCCTGTTTCACCTTAGTGAATCTGTAGCTTCCTAGATTGAAGGGTAGAGGAGGGTACGCAGTCTTCTTTTGTTCGAACAGGAAACTGCCTATTCCATCTATGAACACTTGTCTGACTGCCTCCTTGTGGACAATGTAGTCCGTAGCATATTTTGGCAATAGGGAGGGTGCCCTTGAGCCTTCGAACATTCTGAAGTACATGCCGTTTTCCATCAAGAAATAATCTGCATAGTCCTGGATAACATCCAGCGCCTCCTCCGACATATAGTCACACTCCTTCAGGAAAATGAGTGTGTAGAGAGGCATAAGGAAGTGCTCACAGACTTCTCTGTAATGGCTGTGATATTGTTGTGCCCGTAGAGGTTTGTAAGCTGCATAGATGGGCATTCTTTCCCCATCCTAGATGCACCTGAGACCAGGGAAAGGATGGATGCACAATATGCAGTCTATCAGTATTGAGCACATGTAAAATTCAGACCTTTTCTGGGCCTCTCCTCCCAAAGATGAAGCCAAGCAAGCAGACATACTGTTTGAAACCAGGCTGGCCCAGTTAAAGACTGTCCCCATGGTTGCAACATAAAATATGATTGCGATCCATTCTAGCTTGAAGAGCCTACCATGAGCTCTTCCAAAGATTCAGTTGAGCATTAGAGCTATCAATCGATATGGAACCCTTAGACTAGCTGTATTGTATTCACCGGTTGGTCTATGTCTAAAATGCTTTCCCTGCAACATCATTCTTTTCAGAGTTTCCACCATGTCCATTTTGATGTTCCTTAGCCAATCATCAGATATGAAGACTTGGGATTTTGGAAGGTGATAGGCGAGGGCTACATATCTAGGGCTATACGCAGCATAGCCCTATTTGTTAACATCTTCAAGGATCATCGTTGATACATCTGCCCGAGGCAGAATCCACCCTATAACCTCAGAACACGGGAAAAGCTCTGGCCTGGTGGCGACCTTCATTATTGCAGATCTTTCAATGTTGTCGTAGATGGATTCTTCTTCTAGTCCTATATCAGGAATCTCTCTTCTGGTGATCAATCTATAGATTTCTCCCCATTGGTATTCAGGTTCAATGCCAGAAATGCACTTTGTATCCTCATATATGTATTCTGTTTTCATTACCACTTCCACTTCTGGCTGTTCTTCAACCACAGGGGTTTTCTTCCTTTGTCTCTTCGACATGGTGAGATTTTCCTACCATAAGATTGTAATATTAAGCCATTTTGGCTGAGTAATCAAACTTGTAGACATCAGTGGGCAGTGTGTCACTTCTTCTATGTTTAGCATGATAACAATCAGACAATGAAACCAATATATGCCTGTATAACTGAGAGAGCCTAACTAACCAAACTTATTGCAACCAAATGTGTGGTGTTTAGGGGCTTAGTCTGTATCTAGCAAGATGCAAAACATTTCTATATGATATTAAACCATTCTATATTCTAGACAGTAGTAAATCTACATCCATATGCAACGTGCCATTTTCCTGTGTTTAATGTGATAGCAAACAGTGAAGCAAATGTATGCATGTACAGCCTAAAAATGCCTTGACTATCAGAACCACTAAATACAAGGTGTGATGCTCGGTAATTCAGTCGGTGGATAGCAACAAAAGAAGCTGGTTGAAAGCAGTTATATGCAGTAAAACTGTGTTTTCCAATATCAAACATTTTAACACTACAGCCCAGCAGGAATAAAATCTACATTAACATGAAGAAAATATCTGCTCTCTGCGGGTAACATATTATCCTGCTGTGCGGAATAAGCAGGGGAAAACTACGCGAGTCTTCACTGAAGCTTCTAACAAAACCACTGCCCATGCGACTAGGGTCAACACACTACAAACAGCGAAACATCCCCTCTGCCGATTTGGGTCAAAAACTACTATGCGTGGATCAGATGACTGAGCACAAAAGGGCTGCGTAGGACTGCAAAAACAACAAAAACCAAGGTTTGAGAACACCAAAAGCCACAGAAAACCCACAACAAAACCTCCCCCTGCGCCTCATCACAACACACGGACAATCTAGGTGCAGGTGGCGTAACGACCACCTGCACCAAGCCTCCATCCACTATGCGCATGGTTGCACACTAATGGGCGCGAGCCAAAACAATTATTTCATGGGTTATAAAATGCCCCCAACCGCAGACGGTAAATTCACAAGAGATTCCCCAATACATAGGTGCAATCACAGGGTGGATAAAAGAAAAGGCTGCAGCAAAACCTAACCGCGGGTAAACAATTTTCGTACTCCCAGCTATGCTACACATCCCCCCCCACATACACATGTAAAACGGGCTTGAGGGAAAACAGTCTTACTAAAGTATTCAACCGTATCAAAAACTGCGAGCAGAACGAGGTAGGGAAACACGAGCCTACCTGGCAACAATGCGTAGCCGATGTGGAGAAGCCTGTCGAGCCCCATGGTGAAGACACCTGGACCGTATGTACTGAACACGAGGAAACGGGCAAGCGAGCGACAACAATCGATAGCGACAGAGCACACTAGTCGACAATATTGAAATGAAAAACACACCCCGTGACCCGCTCATATATATACAAATTCAACGTGGCGAGCAAAACAAAACACCAGACGTCGAAGAGCTTTTGGATCGGAGGGAGAAAGTGAATCCCTCCGTAATGGCGGATGGATTAACAATAAAACCATCCACAATGGCGGAATGCATGGTAGGAAAAACAATATCGGATGGCGGCAGCAAAGCTGATCGGAAGTCAAAGCGAAACCTCTTCCGTAACGGCGGAAGGCCATAACATAATTCCACCCGCAGTGACAGGCAAGGCAAAAAAACCAATTATCGGACGTCGAAGGGATTTTAGGATCGGGTGATGAAAGCCAACTTCTCTTCGTAACGGCAGAAGTTCGAACTGCAGATCCATCCGCCACTGCGAGACCCACTGACTTAAAACATTACGGGACTGATGGGGAAAAGAAGCGGCTTTCCCTCCACAACGGTGGAGGAAAGAAATGATAAAGCCTCCGATTCAAAATCAATGCTCTGCCATGGTAAAACACGTGCATCATAAAGAACATCGAAGATGAAACCCCAAACTCATCCGCAATGGCGGAAGGTAAATGCAGACATCGTCCGCAACGACGGAGAAAGAAAAATAAAGTCTTTGTTGTAAGACCCGCAAGCAAACATCGGGAGCGAAAGTAACTTCCCCCCCACAACGGCGGAGCAAGAAAGGACAAAACCTTCTGTTTTGAACCAACCAGATGACCCAACCAATGAATCGGAAAGAAAATCGAAAGCAAAACAATTACCCATCCGCAACGGTGGAAAAGCAAACCAACAATTCACCCACAATGATGGAAAAAACCAGCGGACTAACTTCCGATTCCAGTGTGTTTCAAATGCATTCAAAGGCAGCAATAGGGTTTGACCAAAAAATTAGATTACTTCATGCATTAAGGAAAAATTAAATCCAGTAGTAGAGCAACCCAAGCATTAAAAAACGTTCTGAGAAATCACTAGGTCAAAACAGGGAAGAAAGACAAGCTAATCCAAAGCAAAGGAGGGTCCTAAAATTTTCAGAGTTTTGGGAAAATGTTGCAACTGCAACAATTGGCGACTACCTGGTGAACCCTAGATTTCTGAATTAACTCTTCCTAGTTCAAGACTGTCTGGACAAAACTGACATATTCCAGATGTTTGTATCCCTAAATTGGCCAACCAATGCATTTAAAATATTAAAAGAAGTCCATTCTAAAGGGGAATGGTAACATCAGAACTAATGCAAGTCTGAATAACTCTTTTGAGGCCTAAGAAATGAGGTTTATTTTACCTATCCCTAGGTAGCTTCACACTTGGACACCACAGGATTGTAACAGATAGTAAACAGTATTATCCTTTTGTTCCTCATTCCCATGCCAATTGCACTTTTGTGCCATTTGAACTTTAGTTCTTATGAGTCATCCCTTTTCCTTTCTTTTTGAATTTTATTCAGGCTCCTCTATCCCATAGTGCCCTTTTGTGTGAGAGAATAATTTACTTTTCATCTTACGGACGGAGAGGAACTTTTGGCAATTTTGAGATTCATGCTTTTCAAGCTTTTGCTTTGATACGTCTTATTTCTTTCAGGAGTTTTGACTCTTAATAGCTTTCAGCCTTTTGGAAATTATGGCATGGGACCATTTATATATGATATACTATTTACTGTGATTCCTTTCTGTGGGTCTTTTGCTGTCACTCCTTTGGACTTTTTAAGATGTGAGATGGATGGATCCTCAAAATAGTATTCCAGACCTGTTTCACTTCTAAGTTATTTACAGGGGTTAAGCAAGACTTCGATGAATGCATGGCTAGTTCGGGACACTGCTACTAGAAGACATTCTATGTTTTAAAGTACAGTCCTTTGCACAAGACTTTAGTTAATTAAGAACCCTGATGTTTCCATTGCAACCAAGAGTCTGCCTCTTTATTCAAAATCAAAAGAAAAAGCAACCAAGCATTAATCTAAAATAACTACAGCATTCAAGCAGTAAATCAAAAAGAAAACAGCTACAAACTTATAAACAAAGAAAAAAACTTCAAAAATTTAAAGAAAACAACCTCAATTTATTTATATACAAAGCAATAAACAAAAGAAAATCTAAGTGCCAGCCCTAAAAAAAATTTAGTCCAACAACTTGAAAGGGCTAGGCTGAAGTGCAGGCCACACCCTTTCCATGGTCTAGCTGAACTGTTTTCGAAATTGAAACCATGTCCACTATCCTATAGTCATCCTTTTCAGCCCGAGGAAGGAGCTCAGGCTGACTGTCAGTCCTAGAACTAGCCTTTCTTGAGGTATGATGTGTTTGTTTAAGCTCAGTCAAATAGTTTCCTAGGACAGAAACAACAGACTCATTACCTTCTCCAAGCTTAGTGACAGTGTACTTCAGGTAAGGTTCTCTCAGAATTTTAACCTGGTTTGGGGTACCTTTGAGGGGTAACCATAAGTGAGACCAATCCGAAGCAAAATAGCCTTTCAACCTGGCAGCCCAGTCTCGGTTGAGAATGAGCCCATATCCCATTGGTACGTCAGCCACCATAATGTCAATGAATTGACATATCTTATTGTTTGCAGCCAAACGAATGAGGACATTCTTCATCTCTCCCACCACCTTGACACCTGTGCTATCTAATTGTGTTACTTCACAAGGTGTGGATTCTGGCTGTCCATTAATCTTTTTGCAAATTTCAAGGGGCATATCATTCACTGCTGCTCCAGAGTCTACTAAGCAATTATGTACATTATAATTCAGTATTTCCAGAGTCAAAAGAAAAGGCGGGGTGTCAGGGTTTTCTTTCCAACCTAGTTCCTGGTCTTCTTCTCCCAATTGGTTTTGAGTGGGTATATCATTTGTTAGCTCTTCAGCTTCTTTATCACCCTTCTCATTGACCTCTACCTGTTCTTCTACAGGTTTTCCAATCTCAGTGATTGACTCTACCTCTTGGTTGAGGGTAGTGGCTTCAGGTGTTCTATCTCCAACATTCAATTCTACTTGTCTCTTGACATTCTCCTGCAACTTTTTAATCTTCGAGATTACTGCCTCGTCTTTAATACCCATGTCTTTTGTTGCTGTATGCATACATCCAGATTTAAGAGCAGTCTCCTCAGTATCAAACAACGAGACACCATTCCATGAAAACAGGGTATCAGTATCTGGCTTCTCAATAGTCTGGTTTGCCTTTTCCCCCTTACCATTGTCTTTATTCAATTCTGGGTCCAACAACTTATTCATCACCAATGTTACCGAATTCAACCATTGAGGACACTTCTTCTCGGAATGAGGTTGTTGGTGAAACGTACAGAAATTATCCCCTCCCACTTCTGTTATGTTCATAAATACTGGATTAGGAGGAGGGATTTTCCATTGGTTGTTATCCTCCTTTTGGCAGTGGGGTTTATAAGTTTTTTGAGCTTCTCGTTCCTTTTCCATATCTATTATTCAGTTGGATAGCTTCTACATCATTTCCATCATCCCCCGATAATCATGTGGTGGATCCTCTTTAGGTTCAGATAGCAGTAATGTTCTTCTCTTGATAGTCTTTTCCCTCACTTGCTCGGGATAGTCTTCTATACTCTCCCTTTCAGCCTCCTCATAGGTTTCTACTAAGGTAGGTTTGGCTTTCATCTTGGCAAACATAGCTAACTCCGGTCCTAGGGCTGAGGTATAATATTCAATTAGGACCCTGTCTGAGGGCTTGTCAGCTCCAAAGAAATTATTTAGATAAGCATCAAACCTCTGGGTGAAACTATGCACTTTCTCTTTTATTTCTTTCTTCAGAGTGCGTAATCCTTTCATTAGTGTTGCATGGGTTTTCTGGGATGCATATTTATTTCTGAATATTCTTTCAAAAGTATCCTAGTCCGGAATCGAGTTTACAGGCAGGGCAAAATACCATGAAGCAGTTGCCCCTTTCAGGGTATGAGGGAAAAGTCTACAGACAACATCTTCGTACTCCCCAGCCCTTAGCCCTTCGATTGCTAAATAGAAGCTTTGCAGGTGGTCATCTACAGCAATCCTATCTTTGGGGTCAAACTTAGGCAACAGCTTGTCAAAAGCTTGAGGTAGGTTATGCAAAGGAGGTGTGAGGTTCAGAGGTGACCTAGCTCTCCAAGCCGGCAATGGGTTGGGTTGATTCACAATCAAACCAGCCATGAGCACAGGTAAAGGAAAACAGTTTGAGTAAAGAGCAACGCAGGATTAAACCAGGTTTACCTGCTTCATAGGCAGAACAAGACCTAAATAGTATTTCTACGCTTGGGGTCAGGTCAAAAAGCTTTTCAAGATTTGCCAGTAGGGTAATCTTGGGAAAATAAGTATCCATGGCCAACCATGCGCTGGCGGCCCTCCTTCTAGCGCCGGAACTATTGAGGCCTAGAAAATCGCAGGCAACAACAGAAAGGGATTCTCCCCAATCAACGTTCCCAACTAGCCCGTTGACTGTTTGGTATAGGGAATACATCCGGTTTGCAGTTCGGCTACCGTAGGTCAAGTAACAAAAAGAGGGTTTTACCGGTTGCAGCCCGGTCCACCAAGTTTTTGTATTTTGACTTAAAGATGAGATGCATATGCCTAACTAACCATGCAAGGTGGTGAAGGACGCTGGGGCAGTCACAATGTGATGCGCAGGTTCTTACCTCTCATCTTAGGCTCAATAGCATCTGAATCAAACGTGCAGCAATGAAATAAAATGACTATCTATCTATCTACCTATCCCCAGGGAGCCAGATTGTAATTAATTTGTGAGCAATGTGTATTATCCATGTATTATGAAAAGAAAATACAGATAGCTGATATTCATATTTACAACACATGAAAGAGTGATGATATTTTAACAATCAGATAGCTAATTGTTATATAAGCAGCATACATTACTCATGGTGAACATTCCACATAATAAATCAGAAATCATTCAAACAAAGACATAGGTCATGAAGTTAGAAGGATATCACGATTGATGAACACAATGCTGAAAAACAAAATAGTTCATCTTTCAGCTGTCCACAGCATAACATTTGAAATTCCACCGATCTTTCTCCAACAGGCAAACCAAATTCTTTATTGCAAAGAGAAATAGTTCTTCTTACAATAGTTCTTTCCATTCTAACAGGGAAAAAGTCCCTCTTTCTTCCTAAACCCTCTATATTTATACAAAAAGAGTGAAAACGGTTGGGCTGCCCAAAGTGACATTTGGGCTTCCCAACCTTTCGCTTTCCCAATGTTTTACTTTTCAAATGTCTTTACAAAATTAATACAAAATTAAAAAAGAAGACTAATCCCTCACGTAGAGGGTCCCACATGGGGTTCTAGAAACTTCTTTCAAGCAAAAGCTTCGGCAGTAAGGCTTTCAAAAGCACTCGGCTCCAAAAACTGGATATTAATCTCAAATTTCTTAGCATGGTTTCTTATGGCATCGATCCTGGCCGCACTCAATCAGATCTGATCTTCCAAAATCTGTACACTAAGAGCTAAATGACCTACTTCGTTTTTCAAGATCTGATCATCCAGAGCTTTAATGTCTTGTACCTTAACCTCCTCCTCCTGGTGTCTCTTCTGCAACAGCTCTATAAAAGCGTGGTGATCTAGGAAAGCCTCTAGCCTTTGCTCAACCTTTGTCTGGCACCGATTGTAGGTGATGAGAAGTCTTCTAAAGAATTCGGTGCATAACCCTTTTGTCTTCTTGACTGCTTTCTTAAAATCCTCTGTGGTATTAATAGCAAATTCTATTAGATCATGATCCCACTTGAGGGCTTGCTTATCCTTTGATGGTAGCTCTGCTGGAGTTTCCTCATTGTTTTCTAGCCTTGCCATCCTTGCGGTCAGGACTTCAAGGACGTCCTGAGATCTGTCTACAAAGTAAGAGGAGGTGTCCAGGATCTCCTCTAACCGGCTATTTATCTATAGGATTTTTGCACCTTTCTTCCTCCATAGCAGTCTGAAGTTGCAACATCTTAGCTTTCTGGGCCAGGACATGCTCTTTGAATGGATGGAGGTTGATCTGATGTTCCTTTGCTTCCTCCAGAGCTATGGTCAGAGAGGCGATCTGCTCTTGATGCTTCTTGTTCTGCTCTTGGGTGTACAAATCATTGGCCTGCAAGAGGATCCTTTGCTGCTCTTCTGGTTCTTCCACCTTTTGTAGCAGCAGCTCCTTTTCCTTCCTCAACTCTTCATATTCTGCCTGCACTCTCTCCAGGAACTCTTGGGTGGTCTCCCTAGCCTGTCTTTCTTCATGGAGGGCCTATAATTCAGCCTCAGCAATCTTCATCTCCCTCTGCAAGTGTTCATACTTTCACTTCAGCCTTTTTCCTTCCTCTCTCTCTATCCTTAGAGTGTTTTTCAACTGAGCAGTGGATTTTTTAGATGACTCCAGGTCAGTCATCACCTTGTTCATGTTATCTTCTGAGGCGTGTGGCAGTGCAGTCTCGGCTCTCAAGGTGAACCTTGGATCTTGGTCTGTCCCTAACATAACAGCCATATCCGTTATCATTTTTCCAGGTAGATCTCCTGCTTCTACTTTCTTTTCTGTCCTCTTGATTATCCTCTTGGTTGCCCGGTCATAGAAGACAGTGTTGAAGTCAGGGATTTCTTCTCCCTTTTTTTGGGCAAAAGGGATTAGCTTGAGTGTAGGGACCACAGGGGTGCTGGCAGCAGGCACTTGTGAGTCCTGAATCTTTGGGTTTTCAGTATCTTGGGCCTGCCCTCCAGCAGCTGGCTGTTCTATCTCTGTCAGCTTCGGCCTTTCTGCTTCCTGCTTTTTCAGCTCCTCATCAAGCTTTTCCTTTGCTTCTTTCGCTGCTTTCCTAGCTGCTTCTTCTGCTTCCTTAGCTGCTTCTTGAGATTTCTCAGTTGCTTCTTGGGCAGCTTTTATTTTCTCTTCTTCTTCGCTATGAAGCCACTCTACAGCTTCTTGTGCTAATCTCTGGGCCTCCTCCTGTCTCCTCTTAGCCTCTTCTGCAGCTTTGTCTTGCTCATCCCCTTTCCCACCTTTAGTGATGATCTTTTGCTTGAATCTTCTTCTTAGGGCTGTCATGTTAGGGGAATTTCGAAAGAAAGATTCCTCCCTGTCAAAGTGGTGAGTATATTCAAAATGCATTTTGTGTTCTTTACAATGCTCAGCCACTTTACCTTGAGGGTCACTCCTATGAAATGGCATTTCGCTGAAATGAAACTTCTTCATCTCACCTACGAATTCATCAGCCTGTTTCACCTTAGTGAATCTGTAGCTTCCTAGCTTGAAGGGTAGAGGAGGGTACACAGTCTTCTTATGTTCGAACAGGAAACTGCCTATTCCATCTATGAACACTTGTCTGACTGCCTCCTTTTGGACAATGTAGTTCGTAGCATATTTTGGCAATAGGGAGGGTGCCCTTGAGCCTCCGAACATTCTGAAGTACATGCCATTTTCCGTCAAGAAATAATCTGCATAGTCCTGGATAACATCCAGCGCCTCCTCCGACATACAGTCACGCTCCTTCAGGAAAATGAGTGTGTAGAGAGGCATAAGGAAGTTCTCACATACTTCTCTGTAATGGCTGTGATATTGTTGTGCCCACAAAGGTTTGTAAGTAGCATAGATGGGCATTCTTTCCCTATCCTAGATGCACCTGAGACCAGGGAAAGACTAGTTGCACAATATGCAGTCTATCAGTATTGAGCACATGTAAAATTCAAACCTTTTTTGGGCCTCTCCTCCCAAAGCTGAAGCCAAGCAAGCAGACATACTGTTTGAAACCAGGCTGGCCCAGTTAAAGACCGTCCCCATGGTTGCAACATAAAATATGATTGGGATCCATTCTAGCTTGAAGAGCCTACCATGAGCTCTTCCAAAGATTCGGTTGAGCATTAGAGCTATGAATCGATATGGAACCCTTAGACTAGCTGTATCGTATTCACCGGTTGGTCTATGTCTGAAATGCTTTCCCTGCAACATCATTCTTTTCATAGTTTCCACCATGTCCATTTTGATGTTTCTTAGCCAATCATCAGATATGAAGACTTGGGCTTCTGGAAGGTGATAGGTGAGGGCTACATATCCAGGGCTATATGCAGCATAGCCCTGTTTGTTAACATCTTCAAGGATCATCGTTGAGACATCTGCCCGAGGCAGAATCCACCCTATAACCTTAAAGTACAGGAAAAGCTCTGGCCTGGTGGCGACCTTCATTATTGCAGATATTTCAATGTTGTCGTAGATGGATTCTTCTTCCAGTCCTATATCAGGAATCTCTCTTCTGGTGATCAATCTATAGATTTCTCCCCATTGGTATTCAGGTTCAATGCCAGAAATGCACTTCGTATCCTCATATATGTATTCTGTTTTCGTTACCACTTCCACTTCTGGCTGTTATTCAACCACAGGGGTTTTCTTCCTTTGTATCTTCGACATGGTGAGATTTTCCTGCCATAAGATTGTAATATTAAGCCATTTTGGCTGAGTAATCAAACTTGTACACATCAGTGGGCAGTGTGTCACTTCTTCTATGTTTAGCATGATAACAATCAGACAATGAAACCAATATATACCTGTATAACTGAGAGAGCCTAACTAACCGAACTTATTGCAATCAAATGTGTGGTGTTTAGGGGCTTAGTCTGTATCTAGCAAGATGCAAAACGTTTCTGTATGATATTAAACCATTCTATATTCTAGACAGTAGTAAATCTACATCCATATGCAACGTGCCATTTTCCTGTGTTTAATGTGATAGCAAACAGTGAAGCAAATGTATGCATGTATAGCCTAAAAATGCCTTGACTATCAGAACCACTAAATACAAGGTGCGATGCTCGGTAATTCAGTCGGTGGATAGCAATTAAAGAAGCTAGTTGAAAGCAGTTATATGCAGTAAAACTTTGTTTTCCAATATCAAACATTTTAACACTACAGCCCAGCAGGAATAAAATCTACATTAACATGAAGAAAATCTCTGCTCTCTGTGGGTAACATATTGTCTTGCTGTGCGGAATAAGCAGGGGAAAACTACGCGAGTCTTCACTGAAGCTTCTAAGAAAACCACTGCCCATGCAACTAGGGTCAACAAACTACAAACAGCGAAACATGCCCTCCGCCGATTTGGGTCAAAAACGACTACGCGCGGATCAGACGACTGAGCACAAAAGGGCTGCGTGGGACTGTAAAAACAACAAAAACCGGGGTTCGAGAACACCAAAAGCCACAGAAAACCCACAAAAAAACCTCCCCCTCCGCCTCATCACAACACACGGAGAAGCTAGGTGCAGGCGGCGTAACGGCCGCATGCACCAAGCCTCCATCCACTATGCGCACAGTTGCACACTAACGGCCGGGAGCCAAAACAATTATTCCATGGTTTAAAAAACGCCCCCAACTGCAGACGGTAAATTCACAAGAGATTCCCCAATACATAGGTGCAATCACAGGATGGATAAAAGAAAAGGCTGCAGAAAAACCTAAGCGCGGGTAAACAATTTTCATACTCCCAGCTATGCTACACATCCCCCCCCACATATGCATGTAAAACGGGCTTGAGGGAAAATAGTCTTACTAAAGTATTCAACCGTATCAAAAACTGTGAGTAGAACGGGGTAGGGCAACACGAGCCTACCTGGCAACAACGCGTAGCCGACGTGGAGAAGCCTGCCGATCCCCACAGTGAAGACACCTGGACCGTATGTACTGAACACAGGGAAACGTGCGAGTGAACGACAGCAATCGATAGCGACAGAGCACACTAGTCGACAATATTGAAATGACAAACACACCCCGTGACCCGCTCATATATATACAAATTCAACGTGGCGAGCGAAACAAAACACCGGATGTCGAAGAGCTTTTGGATCGGAGGGAGAAAGTGAATCCCTCCGCAACGGCGGACGGCTTAACAATAAAACCATCCGCAACGGTGGAATGCATGGTGGGAAAAAGAATATCGGACGGTGGCAGCAAAGCTGATCGGAAGTCAAAGCGAAACCTCTTCTGTAACGGCGGAAGGCCATAACATAATTCCACCCGTAGTGACAGGCAAGGCGAAAAAACCAATGATCGGACATCGAAGGGATTTTAGGATCGGGTGATGAAAGCCAACTTCTCTCCGTAATGGTGGAAGTTCGAACCGCAGATCCATCCACCACTGCGGGACCCGCTGACTTAAAACATTACGGGACTGATGGGGAAAAGAAGCAGCTTTCCCTCCGCAACGACAGAGGAAAGAAATGATAAAGCCTCTGATTCAAAATCAAGGCTCCGCCGTGGTAAAACACGTGCATCGAAAAGAACATCGAAGATAAAACCCCAAACTCATCTGCAACGGCAGAGAAAGAAAAATAAAGTCTTTGTCATAAGACCCGCAAGCAAACATCGGGAGTGAACGTAACAAGCAACGGCGGAGAAAGAAAGGACAAAACCTTCCAATTTGAACCAACCAGACGGCCCAACCAACGAATCAGAAAGAAAATCGAAAGCAAAACGATTACCCATCCGCAACGGCGGAAAAGCAAACCAACAATTCACCTGCAAGGCAGAAAAAACCAGCGGACTAACTTTCGATTCCGACGTGTTTCAAATGCATTCAAAGGCAGCAATAGGTTCTGACCAGAAAATTAGATTACTTCATGCATTAAGGAAAAAATAAATCCAGTAGTAGAGCAACCCAAGCATTAAAAAACGTTCTGAGAAATCACTAGGTCAAAATAGGGAAGAAAAACAAGCTAATCCAAAGCAAAGGAGGGTCCTAAAATTTTCAAAATTTTGGGAAAATGTTGCAACTGCAACAGTTTCAAAACTAAATCAACCAACGAAGAATCTCATGGTTAGTGGATTCCACATGGTATTTGCTCGTTAAAATAATTGTTTTGGCATTAAACCCTATACCTTTTCATTCAAGTTTACCATAACACATTTGGCTTCATTATTTGCTTTGCTTCTGGAGGAGAAAGGGTTTGACAGGCCCTCGGCCCTTTCGGGCCTCTACCACCATTGTAAAACTCTGATTGTCAATGGTGTTAGTCGGTCTGAAGCCGTGGTTTCTTACCGTTAAGGTTTTCTTCAACTCGGTCTTGGCATTGGCAGTTTCTTTGCCATCATCGTTGATTTCATTGGGCTTGGTGCTGAAACTGGTAAGTAATAACAATCTTATAGGAATTCTTCTCTTTTATTAATTATAACTCCATTGTTTAATAAACAACTCTAATCTTTAATTTGTTTGTGTGGTAGGGGAATACTACACCATCAAAGATTAAAGACGAGCCCTCTGCGGCTGATGGGTGAGCGAAAAGGCCTTGGTAAGCCTCGGTCCCGTCCTTGGGTACCCTTCGTTGATTGTGTTTGCAGTGAACTGATGGTATCTGCACGGTTTGTGAATACGACGTCCATAATACTTATAATAGTTTGTTTTTTTTGGGGGGGAAAGATAATAGAGGAGGCCGTAAGGCCATCCTTGTTATTAACCCTTAGGGTTTTCTGCACAAAGATGAGTTACAATTCTTGTACTGTCGATTTAGTGTGAGTAATATTACTATCCAGGTTTTTTTTTTTTTAATTCTTGTTTACTATAATTACTTTGATGGAAAGCTTGCTCGGCTTAAAAAACTCAGCCACAAAGGTTCTTTTGTGGATATGATTAAGTTATTGCATTTTGGTTTTTTTAAGGAGTTAATTTCGTGTGGTGACTGTTTGGATTAGAGTGGAGACTCTGTTTATAAAATATTTTGTTTGTTGTAAAATAGAACTTACAGCTTTTGGTAAAAATCTTTGTTTAAATGTGGTTTCTTCCTTAATGATTCAAATATATAGTGTATTAAAACTGTGATTATCTTAGGGTTTGTATTTATCAAACAGTTTTGGAAATTAAAGCTAAACTATGATTACAGAAAGAAAGACCGTGTGATGCTTTTCGTTATTGTAATACAATTGGGAAAACTATGATGTAGGTGACTAACCTCTGGTTTGGTTTTTAAAAGGGCAGTTTTGATATTTAGGGTTATCTTCGAGCTTCAAATTGTTTTTATAACTAATAGTTAAATTTTTAATAGCTTTTTCTTTAAATAGAGAACTAGAAATTGATCGTAATATTTCCTTAAATGTTGGATAAATGTTTTGAGATTTAAGATTTAGACGTTAATTTAAATACACAGTTGACCTATTTAAAGTATTTGCTAGCTATGGTAATCTTTCTTGTTTTGTAATAGATATAGAAGTTTGTATTAGAGAGTAGTGTTATAAGAACACAATTTTCAATGTTAATAATAATATTATGGTTATACTGAAAATTTATAGATTGTTTCCTAAGTACTTTAGGTATTATAAATAAAATTCAATCTAATGACTGTTCTTTATGATCCTACTGTGTGGAGGCTTAAAAGAAACAATTTGGGTTTTTAGCTTTGTCTTATTTATTATATTTAGAATACTTATTTATGTTATGGGTAATACATAATTAGAATAATGAATGATTTTTCTTTATTAAGTGTAAATTAATAGTTGTGCTACTCTAATTATTATTGTATTATGTTATGCACAGTTTTTAAGTCAGCGTAACAAAAGCTTAGTATAAAGGCTCTGTGTAATATTTTTAGGGAATTTTATATAAATGAAATGGGTTCTAGAAAATGATTATTATCGTGCCTTGCTTAAATAATCAGTAAAATATTCCTAAGTAAAGCAGATTCAAATAATCTTATACCTATAAACCATTCCTCTAGATCAACCTTCTGTACTAGATTACTTCATCTTATGATGAGTGGAAAAATAGAGAAAGGGATTTTATTCATTAATCCATCTTATCGAATTCTAGGTTCATTTATTTAGTTTAAACAAATACAAGTAATTTCTTGAATAAAATGCATACTTAAACTATCTATTTGCAGCTGCAAGTATCTAAGAAATAAAACTAATATTGAATACTTCCATTCCAGTACTTTTACTTGCATAAAGATAAATAAAATAACACATTGGAACCTGATAACTTGTAGAGGAGACAAATGGCCCAAGGATCCCATTCCACCCAACCTTTTTCATGAAGATAGCTCAACTGCTTGTCTTAGGACCCTCGAGCCTGTCCAATGATCCACCAGAATGAAAGCAATGAGTAAAGAAATGGGATTAAACACCCCCTGCAACTCAATAGAAGTACTTAACAACAATACTTCTGTCCTCAGTAGTAAGAACTCAGCTAACAAGCTGCACTAGTTCTGAAAACAGTCTTAAATACTCAATCCACTTCTGCTTTTCCCCTCATTGAATCTCTTGTGCACCTTTCTTAATATTCAGAAATTTTACAAGGTAATGATTGAATAGCCTCTTACTGAATTTGATGGATAGATATATGCATTCCTAGGTCTTTTTGGTCAGTTTTTCAATTAATGAGCCACCTACTTTGTTCCACTTTCTTGGGAAACATCACCACAAAATTAGGGAAGTTTCCCCTGCAACAACTAGAAGTAGTTGAGGATGTTGCTGTGTCTCAATTTGTTCTCACCCTAGTCTATTCCACCTAGTGGGATAGTGGATACTCATTCAACAACCTCCTTAGGCTATTTTTCTCATATTTTATTTATTAACTAATAAAATATTCAACATAATTAATTACAGTCATCCTTGATCACACATGGTCAATAGTCTCAAAATTTACAATAAAATAAAATATAATGTCTTCTTAAACATAAAATGTTATTGAAATTTGGGGTACGTGACATACACCCCCCCTTAAGTCTAACATCGTCCTCGGGGGGTAGTCAGTTGTGACTTCCAAGTGGCTCTACAAGATGAATCATGTTACTGATGGTAGAATCAAGAAGTGCAAAGCTCATTTTGTTACACATGGATTCTCACAGATAGAGGGAGTTGACTATGATGAGACCTTTGCGTTAGTGGCCATATTTTCTTCGATCAGAGCAATGATCTTCATCATGGAAGAGATGGGTTGGAAAAACCATCAAATGGATGTGAATACCACTTTTCTCAATGGTCTTCTACAAGAGGAGGTCTATTTGGAGAAACCACATGGATTTGAGTTTTATGAGAGAGATTTTCATGTGTACAAGATGAAAAAGGCCTTGTATGGTTTGAAGCAAGCCCCTCGGGCTTGGTATTCTAGGATTGATTCCTACTTGCTTTTGATTGGGTTTTAGAAGAGTGAGGCAGATCCCAACCTATACTACATTATGGTTGGTGATGTTCTACTCATTCTTCTACTATATGTTGATGATTTGTTCATTACTGGAGGAGAGCACTTGATTGATGCTTGTAAGAAGGATCTTGCTTCAGAGTTCGAGATGATTGAGCTTGGGCTAATGCACTATTATTTGGGGATGGAGATTTGGAAAGAGGATGGATATGTTTTCCTGGGACAAGGAAAATATGCTGAGATGTTCTGAATAGATTTCGGATGGATGATTGCAGGCCTATGTCTACACCCATGATCACCAACTAGACGAAGCTTCATGCTTCTAAGAGAGTTGGTATATCCTACTTTATATCATAAGCTTATTGGTTCGTTGATGTATCTGGTTAACACCATACCAGATTTGAGTTTTGCGGTAAACACTCTCATTCGGTTCATGGTGGAGCCTAGGAGAGTGCGTTGGACTACCACAAAACACATCTTGAGATATCTTGTTGGTATAGTTGATTATGGCTTGGACTACATGAGATCTGATGGAGTGGGATTGGTTGGATTTACATATTCAGATTGGGCAAGTAGTGGTTCAGACCGAAAGAGAAATTCTGGTTGTTGCTTTAGCTTGGGCTCGACACTTGTTTCATGGTTCATTCAAAAGAAAAAATCAATAGAATTGAGTTTTGCTGAGGCTAGTTGTGAGGATTTGTGGCTTCGCAAGTTGATGGTAGACTTGTTTGGTCAGGAGCTGATACCTACGGTTATACATTGTGATAATTAGAGTTACATCAAGCTCTTTGAGAATCTGGTATTTCATGATAGGTCAAAGCATATAGAGATTAGATATCACTTTATCAAAGATTATGTTTAGAGAGGGGCTGTACTATTATAGTATGTTTCTACAGATGAGCAGGTAGTTGTGACATTCTCACAAAGGATTTGGGTAGAGGGAAGCATGTCTATTTCATAGATAAGTTGGGAGTGGTGAAAAACACCTTATCGGTAAGAGTGAGCATTGAAAAGTTACCTAGGAAGTGTTTTTCCACCTAGCATTGCCTTGGGGTGGAAAAGGACACTTTAAATGGTGACCCCTAGTCAAATGTAATTAATGAAGTGAGATGTACTTTATATTTTTAAGGTGACTTCATTAAAAAGTAAAAGTCATGGTTTATCCTAAGTTCATATTTAATAAAAGTTAAGTGAGTGATTATTAAAAGGGGGATGCTCATACTTTATTAAATGACATGAGGTGCACCAAATGCCATTTTTAATTATTTAATTTAGTATTTAATGAGAGCCCTTCATCTAATCTAATCTTGACCATTAGATTGAAGAGGAAGTTTCCATGAACAAAAAGGGACTAGGGCATGACAAACTCATCTCATTATCCACTTTTCAAAGAGAATTTTTGGAGAGAGGAAGAAGAAGAGAAGAGAGGGTTTGAAGTGATTTTGAACTAGTAGGAGAGAGAAACCGCGAGAACACAAATTATGCATAGATTTTGAGGAGGAAAAATCTGGGCATGAATTTCGATTAGAAGTATTGCAACATAGAAATCAATATTTTCATACAGCAGAGTTGGGAACAGTTTTTTAGGACCGTAGAACAATACGGACATGGCACATATTTCAAGGTTTTTTGGCATAGAATTCTAGTACTGTACAATAGTACATGTTTTGCATAGAAATCGAGGACCATAGAGCAGTACAGATTCTGCACAGATATCAAGGACCATATAGTACAGATTGGGCGCAGTTTTTGAGGCAAGGTACATAATTTAATTATGTCCATACATGTAGAATTTTGGCATCGTTTCCAAGGCTAAAGTTTGGCACAAAAATCGAGGTGAAGAACAACAATAAAGGTTTAGATTTCGAGAAGAAAAATTGATAAGTATTGTTGTTTAAATTTCTGTATTTTACCCTGAAGAAATAAAAATCTCTCTCTCTCAAAAACAGTTTTTCCCTTAGGGGTTTTATCCTAGACCATTTGTAAAAAATATTAGTGTTATTTTCATGTGTGCTTGGTTGTTTTAAATTTCTGAGTTTGAAATTTTTAACTGAAAGAGAAAATTTCTGAATTGTTTAATTTTGAAAGAGAATTCCATGTGTTTTAGTTTAGTCAATTTTTATTGAAAAATTGTGCATACAAGGGTTTTCCCATTAAACTTTGCAGAGAATCTATCAAGCTCAAAATTGGGATTGGGATTCTCAAAAACTTTCATTTTGTCATATGCATATTCTTTGTAATTCATCCCGTTAGTATGTTGTATTATCCCACATTCATGGGGAGTTATAGTTGTTAAGTCTTCCAGTTAGTATGTTGCATTATCCCACATTCGTGGGGAGTAATAGTTGTTTATATTAGACTTAGTATATAAGTACGTGTTGAGGCTAATGAAGGCATCCAAGAGTTATATGTAACGAGCTTGCTGAAAGGAGGTTTCCCCATCAAAGTGGCTTGTAATTAATAAAATCTCTTATGTTCTTAGTTATATCATGCATTCTTATTGTTTATTGTAGGAGTTTCCTCACAACATGACAGGTTACAAGGACTCACTCTCATGTCTTGTACAAAAGTATTCCCCGCACAAAGTAATGCTTGGATATGATTACCAATATCCCATCAAAGGAATGGGAGAAGCCTCCTATGAGTTGGACTCTGGAAATTCCATGAAGATGAAGGATTTCATGCATGTCCCAGGACTAAATAAGAACCTTCTTTCTATCTCATCCTTAGATAAGAAAGGGTTCAAAGTTTCTTTTGTTGATGGAGTAGTACTCAAAGTTTCTTTTGTTGATGGAGTAGTACTATAGATGATGCAGTAGTAATTGGAGTTGAAGAATGAGGAATCTACAGATTGAAGGGACATGTAGACTCAACATTGATTACTAGTACCATAAGCCCATGTGATCTATGGCACAAAATACTTTCTCATATACATTACAAATCATTTCGAATTGTGAGCAAGGTTGTAACTAGTTTACCATAGATTTAGAGAGATCATGAAAGAGTGTGTAAAGGATGTGCACAAGGAAAGAATACTAAGAACCCTTATCCAAACAGTGACAGTAAAGAAAAATGGATCTTAGATATTATTCATTCAGATATATGTGGTCCAATGCGAACTACTTCATTAAATGGGTATGTTTACTATGCTTCTTTTATTGATGACTGCTCCCGCAAAAATTGGATATATTTCCTAAAGAAGAAACATGAAGTCTTTGAAATATTCACAGAGTTTAAGGTCCTAGTAGAAAACCTCTATGAAAAGAGGATCAAGATATTAAGATCAAATAATGGAGGAGAATTCACATCAAGTGAATTAAATGAGTACTGCAAAGAAGCTGGGATTAAGAGGGAGCTTACCATTCCAGAGGTAATCCACAACAAAATGGTGTGGTAGAAAGAAAAAATAGATCTATCATGTAAGCTATGAAATCTATCATACATGATCAAGATCTACCTATGTACCTATGGGAAGAATCAAGGAGAACAACCGTATATGTACATAATAGAATCTCCCACAATACCCTTGGGTACAAAACTCCATAAGAGATGTTTACCAGAGAAAAGCTTGAAATAAGTCACTTAAAGTTATTTGGTTGTCTGGTATACATACACATTCCCAAGGAGAAAAGATCAAAGTTAGATCCTTCAGGAAAGAAGGGTATGTTTATAGGATATAATGAGCAATCAAAATCTTATGGAATCTATATTATGGGATATCGTCAAAATGAATTAAGAAGAGATGACACCTTTGACAAAGATAGAAAATTCAGAAAATCAAAGAATTCCCAAGGAAGATAAAGAGGAACATGAAAATCCTAGAACCTCTAAAGGTCCTAAACCAATTAGGAACAAAGAAGAAGATCAGATGCCTGAGGATCATGACATGATAGAACCTCAGAGACCTGAAGAATTTCCCAGTGAAATGATATCACGAAAGAGAAGACCTTCTTGGGCTCATGAAATAATCAAAAAAGCAATAAGACATGGTGTCCCAGAAGGAACCATCAAAGAAAGAAAGAAGCCAAATCCATACCCTAGTTATGTAGCTTTGATGTGTGATATCGTTGATAAATAACCAACATGTTTTGAAGAATCAATAAGGCAGAAAGAATGGGTTGATGCAATGATCGAGGAATACCAATCCATCATAAAGAATGATGTATGGGAAATAGTACCAAGACCAAAAGACAAGTCAATGGTATCCTCAAAATGGATCTTCAATACAAAACACTCGAAAGATGGTAGTGTAGAAAATACAAGTTAAGATTCATAGCTTGGAGATTCTCCCAATGAGATATGTTGAAAATACAATGAGATATGTTGAAAATATGAACAAAAAAAGTAGTTTTTTTTAATGACAAATATGTCAATTCAACCATTATGGTTGACTTATTTTATTGAAATTCTATTGGTTCTTGAATTCCAACTCACAAAAACCTATTTTGGCACGTTTTCTTATAAGGCCCATTTTAGACCCCAAATTTCCTCTAATGAAATTTTGTCTCATCTTGTCTATTTTCCTTATTTTTCTTCCTTTTTCTTCCTGTATGCGGGTTTTTCTTTCACGGTCGTGTGTACATGCAGGTTTTCCTAGAATAGTCACATATGCACGTAGGTTTACTGAGAACAGTCGCGTATGCCTTGATTTTGAGCTTTTTTGGGAGGAGTAAGTGTTGTTGGGTGGGTTTGGATGATTGCTGAGTCTTCTTGGATGCTTCTGGAGTCTGTATACACCCCTGTTTCTGACGAGAGACTTCTTTTAGTTTGAATTTTTAAAATGTTCTTCTCATTCATTTTCTATTTTTTTTTTTTTGAGATCAGTGCATTAGGTCTCTTTTACCTTGGTGCTTTGCTTAGTTTTTGTTTGTGAATGCTTGCAGATTCTGAGGTTGGTAGAGTCATAATTTTGCTTTTATATCTCATTTAATTCAAAAATACAAAATATTTTGCTTTTTACATAGTTATGCATTGCTTGCATTTTGGATCAGCATGGTACTTGCATTAGGTTTGCTTGGTGAATTATAGTCAGATTTTCATATAGGAATGATTGCATATACATTTGAAGGAAAAATTTTGCACTTCACGTAGTAGCATACCCTGTTTTTCATTCTACACAGTGCATTTGCATTGATTTTTAGGTGTAAATTTTACTTCTTGTTGTGTCATAACTTCATTAGTTGCACATCCATTTACCCTTTGAGTAATATAGCCAATTAAAAGCAACACATAATAAAATGAATTACACTCTTTTATTTTCTAGGGTGCATCAACAAGATTAGGTTTTAGGGTCTTGGAATAGTTCATTGTAAGTAAATTCTCCAAGACCACTAAATAAAACAATTAGGTGTCTGTCCAGGTGAGAGTGTGAAACCCTTGGTATAATTAGTGTTTCTCAAGACGCTCCTCTTACACGGGATTTAAGCACGAGGCAATGCATGAGATTGTGACTAGGATGACCCTTGGTTACTTTCTGTGAGCATGGGAGATATTTCCATGATTGTATTCATATTTGGAGGACTTTGAGGTATTGGCTAGTGCACTCCTACGGTACCAGTTGTGCTTCCAAGCTTCTTGATTTGCTACCCTGCCCATACGGTCAATCTCTCCTGCGACTGTCTACCTGAGCATTTGTTATATTGAGGTGACCTTAGTTTCCTTACCTAGGTTATCGAGGGGGTATTTGAAGAGGTTATTCTGCAGGTGTCCTGGCCAGGTAGGGGTCGGATAGCACAGTCACTATATGCGTTGAAGCTGAGGAACACTATAATTGGTTAAAAACCTCCGCTTGTTGTGTATGGGAGTCTCAATCCTATCCTAGGCGAGACATACCTGCTTCATTCGGGAGCTCACGTATCCTACCCTTGGTTTGATTATGATTTGGCTTTACATTTTTTAGGTGTATGCTCTGTGCATGCTAGTTTTCTTAGGGTTGCGTAGCTAGATTGATTCTTTTATTTTTATTAAGTCATTGTGGATTCGGGTGTGACACCTCATCGTTCTCATCGTTTAGCAGGACTCCAGCCTTCCACATCTCCTCCTCCTTTGGGAACGAGAACCAGATAGTCCGGGTGGACTACTTCTCACTTTGATTCACACACCATGGAAGATCATGAGGATGAGATTGCAGAGATGTCCTCTCCACCTCATGAGGTTGGGGAGAGTGATCCTACTAGCATATATGAACTGCCACATGAGAAAACTTCACAATTTTCTTATGATCCCTCATTCACGGGTCGTCGGTATTGGCTTTCGGGTGATGAGACTCACTATGAACCCACAAGCACTATTAATGTTAGATATGGCATGCCTAATATCCTCGAGTCCGATCTAACATATCATGATGAGTCGAAATTTGACCCTGGCACTACTCCTGGGGGCACTTCCATTCCTTTCCATGCGGAGAGGTTTGAGGTAACTACTCACATTACACCTTCCATCCTTGTGGTGGAGGCATCTTCACATGCCCATACTAGGCCTAGCATTACTAACCCTATTAGGATACCAGAATCGAGACATGTGAACATTGGGAACACCACTTACATCCCTTCACATGTTCCATCATCTTCGACACCAGTACCTTCAAATTCCTTTTTAACGACCCATCCTCCCCCTAATCTATGTGGGCCTTCTGGCCAGAGTACTGCTACTAGTCATGTTCATTCTAATTCTGTTGACATCATCATATCACAAGGCCATGTACCTCCTTCCTTGTCAACAGTACATGTACCTTCACATGGGACATCTCATGGACCATCTCGTGGACCATCGTATGGTCCAAATTATGTAGCTTCACATATACCTTCTTATGGACCATATTACGGACAAAACTATCAATCGTATGGGTACATGTATCAACAACCCGCTTACTCTCCTAATTATGGCTTTGTAGCACTTCACAATCAGGGTACTCCACATTATAATTCTTTCATGCATCCCTTCATGGGTCACATGGGAGGAGGTTATTATACCACTGGCCAAGGCCATGGTATCTATAGCAATCAAACCTATTAAAACTAGTCCTATCAGGGAGTTTGGCATCGACAGGATAAACCTAGGCTCCCTTTCCTTGCGACCTTGAACTTACTTGATTTGTTGAGATTAACGAATGATCCTATGTCTCATAATACAGCATGGTCGGTAGTCCCTACCAAACTTCCTTCAGACATTCCCAATTTTGAAGGTAAGGTTGGTGAAGATCCTGGTGAGCATGTCACCACCTTTCACCTTTGGTGCTCTTCCAATTCCTTAGATGACGATTCCATCCGTTTGAGGCTATTTCAATGCACCCTCAAGGGTCCTGTGATGAAATGGTATATAGAGTTACCGGGGGGGCTTATGCTACGTTCGATGATATTTCCATGACTTTTCTTAATCATTTCTAGCTAGTCGTATGTTACGACGTTAGTACCGAACTCTTGTCGACCTTCTGGAAAGACAAAGCCATGCATATTTCAGATCATATTCAAGAGTGGCGTAGATGGAAACGATTAATTAAAGCCTTTATACCACCAAAGTTTCTTCTAGAGTGGTTCCTCAAGTCATTGTTACCTTACATTGCGAAGGATGTTTCTACATCTAGAGTTCAAAAGGAGGACCAAGCTATAGTTAGCGATCAATAGTTGGATTTGATCTATGCTCAATCCGAACTCTTGTATGAGATTATCCCGAATGCTCTAAGATCCAATTTTGACCCCAAGATTAAACCTGGGCCACATGTCAATGGTATTGTTGGCTCCACAAGTACCAAACCTGTGGACTTGGTTACAAAACAAGTGAGCCAGTTATCGATTAACCAGCTTGTGTCGAGACAAGCCACGGCTTCGTCTCAACCTACCTAATCGACGAGTGTGATTTCAGTACAAACGTCAAACCCATAAGGCAACCAACATCCTAGATGGAATAAAAAGAAAGGAAAAAATATTCGTAAGGGTGGGAATAAAAATGAAACTGGTAATAATAATGACAAGAACACGAATAATGATGGGGGGGACAAGTAGCCTAAGCGTAAGGTGAATATTCCTTGTAAGTTGTGTAAGGACGATCACCTCACTCACTTGTGCCCTCGTATGGAGGACACCTCGAAGTTCATAGCACAGGGCCCAGCTGTGTTTACTAATCCTTTACCTAATAATCAAAATATGAACTCAAGGACCGTTGATCATGGTTGTACGACTGGTGGAACTCAAAACCCATCGGAGGCCACTAGTGGTCATGGTTGTATCAACATGGTGAAAGCTTCCAAAATTGTGACACGTGCGAAACATTATGGTTCGTCACAACCAGACCTTGGGAAAGAACCTTCCCCACCCGAGAGCCCTTTGCGAATTGAAAAGCCTACGGATAAACCTGAAGCTCCGCCTCGCATTCCTAAGGGAGTATTGAAGCACTTGGGGCACAATCCTAATGCTTGAGATGCCCAGAACTATTCATTTGTCAAGGATTTAGGCCAGACTCCTTGTGCGATGTCCGCATTAGAAGTGCTTCAGACTTGTCCTCCGCAAAGAAAGGCCTTGTTGTCTACTCTTGGGGTTAGTGACGATAGCTCTTCTTCTGTTATCAAATTTGAAACTATGGGAGTATAGCCTCGATTTCCTTACTACGTGTCTCTCCTAAATAATGTATAGTTTCTCAACAACACCATCATGCGTGCTTTCATTGATGAAGGCGCTGCCACTTCTGTGATGTCTTTGTCTTGTTGGAAGGGCTTAGGTTCTCCCACATTGTCTCATTCTGCCAACATGTTGAAGGCTTTCGATGGATGATAGTTTTAGCCGCATGGTATACTTTCTTCTCTAGAGGTCCAATTGGGAGGGAAGACTGTCACAATCGAGGTCGAGGTGGTTGATGCACCACTTGACTACAATCTTTTGCTGGGTAGGAACTGGATATACAATATGCAAGCTGTAGCATCTTCCCTATTTTGAGTAGTTCGATTTCTGTTTAATGGGAAGATCATTACTATTGATCAAAAGTATTTCCAGAATCCGAGTGTAAATGCATCATCGGGAGCTTCCATTCCAATTATCAACCATTCTTAGCCAACAACTGGGAATGTGGGTGTGGGTATGTATCCTTCTCTTATGGGAACCTTTAGTTGTCATGTGCCCATTCTTATGATTGGGTCTATTATTGATGGGGCTTCATCCTCGTTGAATTCAGTACCCTTTTTCACAACCTATATGGAAGATCCTTGGGTTCTTCCTTCACCGAGTACTTCGAGTATACCTGTCAAGACAGATGTGTCGTTTCCTGCAACCATGGTGGCATATCAAGCGAATTTTGATCATGTTGTGGAGCCTAGTCCTTCCTCTTCGCAGACAGAGGAGGAGGACCCTTATGTTTTTTCTGCATGGGCAGTAGAGTCATCTCACTCTCATGATTTCCTTGACAATTTTTTTCCGTCAGATGAAGCTATTCTTGAGGCTATGTCTGGGATTGAACAACCTTGGGAAGAGTTGCACCATAGATCGTATTTCCTTCCTAATATTGATCATTTAGAGTGTGATGAATTTAGGGTGATTCTAAGAAAGAAGGTTGGTAGCCCCATGGTCCCATTAAGCTCTCTTCGTCAGATGGCTGAAGGGAACATGGCTAACCTGTCACCAACGATTCCTATCAACATTTCTTGTGATCTTGGTAAGATTGAGAATGTCTACATTGGGGCAGATTGTTCACCTGATGAGATTAAAGAGTATATCGAGCTATTTAAGGACTTTCATGATATTTTCACTTGGTCATACGAAGAAATGCCAGGTATAGACCCTCGTATTATCAAACACGAAGTCAAGACTTATCCGGATGCGAAACCGGTTCGACAATGTTTGTGTGCCGTGAATCCTAGAAAAGCACCCGCCATTAAAGCTGAGATAGAGAAACTGCTCAAAGCTGGTTTTATCTATCTCATTCCCTTGACGGAGTGGGTTTCAAATCCCATTCCAGTGGATAAAAAGCAGTGAGCGATCCGAATATGCACTCATTTCTGCGATTTAAATCGGTCCTGTCCTAAAGATAATCGTGGAAGTAGTCAATGCCACCCTATATAGACATATTATTGGTTCTTTGATATACTTAACCAATACAAGACCAGATATGTGTTTTGATGTAAACACTTTGTGTCAATATATGGTGAATCCAAAACACATTCACCTAGTTGGAACAAAACATGTGATGAAATATCTAAAGGGGACTTTAGACTATGGTCTCAGATATGCATCAAATGGCAAGATCAGATTACATGGATTTACAAATTCAGATTGGGTAGGAAGTGTTGAAGACAGAAATAGTACTTCAAGATGTTGTTTTAGTTTGGGATCAGGCATGATCTCATGGTTCAGTAGAAAACAGACTAGTATTGCACTTAGCACTAAAAAATCTTAATACATTGCAACATGTTCAACTTGTAGCAAAGCAGCATGGCTTCATAGGATGTTGACAGGTTTATTTAATGCAAAGATAGATGTTACTGATATCCTTTGTGATAATCATAGTTTTATTAAGATGACAGAAAACCAAATATTTCATGACAAGATGAAACCTATCGAAGTTATATATCATTACATCTGGTATATGGTTCAGAAGGGAGATGTAAAGCTCAAGTATGTTCCTATAGAGGAATAAGTGGAAGATGTGTTGACTAAGCCTATTTCTCATGTGAAGATTGAATACTTTTGAGACAAGCTTGGTGTAGTCTGGAAGGATCTCGAGAGAGAGAGGGAGTGATGGTAGATGGTATAAGGATGCAGTGGTGGTAGCGCATCCTAAAGTAGGGTAAGTCTGGCTAGACTTGTTGACCCGAAAGGGTTAGTAAGTCAGATTAGGCCTGTTGATCCTAGGGGGATTAGTATGTCTGGATATATTGGTTTAACCCAAGTGGGTTATTAATCCAGAAAAATACTTGTTGGTCCCCATGAATATCCATATGTATGACTAGGTTTGTTGACTCGAAAGGGTTAGTAATTTAGACAAAATTCCCAGATGGATCTACTAAAGAACTCACCAAGATATTGCTCCGAGATAGTTAGTGGGAAAGATGTGGTTTCAATATTGTTATACTGATGATTCTTGAGATGATTTCTGAGATAGTTTCAGTATTCCTATACTGATGTAGAAGGTTTAGTATTGTTATACTAATGATTGTTGAGATAGTTTCAGTACTCCTATACTGATGTAGCAGGTTCAATATTATTATACTGATAATTATTGAGGTGAATGTTGATGAGTTTGTTTCAATATTTCTATACTGATGATGATGATGTTGTTTCAACTTTTTTATGTTGATAATGATGATGTTCCATCATCTCTATGTTGGTGATGCAAATGATGATCTAACATTTATTGATGATGTTGTTTTTATCACTAACATGATAATGATGTTGTTATTAATGTTTCAGTATTTATATATTGATGTTGCAGATGATATCTCATTATTTATATACTAATGTTGTAGATGATGTATCGGTATTTATATACTGATGTTGCAGATGATGTTTCAGAATTTACATATTGATGTTGCAGATGATGTTTTAGTATCTACATACTGATGTTGGCATAAGATGATTCAATATTCACATACTGATGATGCAGAAGATGATCTAGTATACACATAAGATGATTCAATATCCACATACTGATGTTGTAGAATATGATTCAGTATCCACATAATGATGTGACAAAAGATGATTCAGTATTTACATACCGAGGTTGTAGAAGATGATCCAATTGAAATCGATGATGAAGATGTATGATGGTGTTCCAAAAATTCCTATGACATATAGAGACTCACCAGTCAAATGTACCGTTTTGGTAGTAGTTTCTACCTTGGTTGAATACCTTCCTAGTTAAGAGGGAGTGTTAAATTATTGTAACTTTGGAATATATTCCAGATGTATTGATTGTATTCCTCCACCAAGAGATGATTTTGGTCATGTAAGTTGGGTCAATAGTACCCAAATTTCATTATAATAAATTTTATTTTTGGTGTCTTGCTAGACAAGTCAACCCTATTAGTTAGACAAGTTTTCCCTGTTAGGTACTAGGACAAGTCAAGTGACAAATATAAATAGGGAGGCACTCCCCTTCATTTGTACACACTCACTTAAATAAATTTTCAAGAGAGAGAAGAACAAGTGCTCCAGAAAGAAGAGAGAAACAGTTGTCTGGGTTTTAAACTTCTCTAGTTGAGTTCTATAAGAAGGAATTTTTGTGGGGTTTTATCCTTTGTGGTTTCCCTGAGGAAAATATTTGTGTTCTTTGTGTTTCTGTGCTTGTTGTTGTTTCCATGATCCTACTAGTGAAAATTGTTATAAGATATCATCTAAGCAATTAAGAAAACTTAACAATTCCTTGCACCTAGTCTTGAGTCTTTTTTATCGATTATTTGTATTAGAGTTAATGATCTATTGAACCTTATTTGTATCATTGCTAGTGGTATCAGAGGAATTTCCTCTACTCCTATGGAAATTAATACTTCAATAGAGTAAATGTTGCAGATCATAACTTCAAGTTTACGGTCATGAAGCTAGTCCCATTTATTGAAGAAGACTTTGAACATTATGAAGAAGAAATCATCTACATAGATGGAGGACTACCTAGAGATGAGGATGGTTACTTTTGTAACCAAGTGTAAAGTGAATATAGAGGGGATGAGCCACTAATGTTTGGTATTATTGGTGGGATCCTGGTGGATCATCTCAAAGTTATAGAATTTAAATTCTCCAAAAAGGAAATACATGCTTACAAAATGAAAGAGCTAGTCAACAGCTTTCCAGCAACACTTGTTTCGTGAAAAAATACCTCCATATGCAGAAGATATTCAAGTTTAAAATTTCATAAAAAATGGTTAAAATAGTTAAAAAATGTAATATTGAGACTATAAGAATTGAACCCAACCCTTGTGATAATGCCACCATGTAAATCATGTTATAACCCTATATTATAATCCATCCATATAATATAATATGGTATAACCATATGATTTAACTGTATGATATAACCTGGAGCATGACAAACCATAACCATATAACATATTATAACCATATCATATGTGCACAAACCATATAATTATGTCAACCATCTACCACATAATAACATATTATAACCATATAATATGTGTCACCACAACCAATAACCGTAATCCAAATGATTTGGAAACCAATACAATAAGCGCGCGGGAGAGGTCCGCGGACTTGATCCCGCGACCTCCTCCCATCTTACCAAGTGTTTTAACCAATGCACGAAAGCAACCCCTCGTTAAGGGATACGACATAGTGTGGTTTTAAAATTGAAGTGTCTAGATGCTATAAAAGGAATCACGATTTCCAGCCACAGGGTCAAGTTCGGAGTTCGGAATTTTACATAGCACGGGACAGAGTTTGAATGCAGGGTTTTGCAAAGAAGTACCGGCACAGTTTCTAAGATGAAGTACATAATATTTAGTATTTTTGTCTTTTTGTGTAGATTGGTTGTCTCAAATTACGTGCCAGAGGAGTTCTCAGGCAAACAGAGTCAACTTTATACTTAGTTTTCTTGATTTTTTTAGAGGAATGCAGTGGTGTAGTCTGTTTCTATGTTTGAGTGACAGAACTCAGAATTTTGGTCCAGATTACACATTTGTAAGCATTTAAAGATTTTTATCTATTGGCCTTCCCATTTGGAAGTGGCTTAGAGACGTAGCTAGGGGGGTTGGTGAACTCCGTTATCATTTCTTTTCCATTGATGGTTTGCTTACATTCTTATGTGTTTATGTGTTGATGGATGCTATTTAAATATGCATTTTAAAGGATTGTTTGTGAATAATTGACAATTTAAACTTTGCATGCAAATAATGGTTATAAATATCCTTAAATAATTTTCATATCAAGTGGTATCAAAGCGATTTTAACCATTTCATTTTGAAGTTTTTATGTTAACAAGATCCAGGCTTCGGCGTGGTGAAGGAGAGCTTGAAGCATTTGATCCAGAAATTGGCTCAAGAAGAAGAAAGAAAATGGCAAGCGAAGACTACCGAGAAGAAGATGAGAAGGCCTTCTGCAAAGCTATAGTGTGGTTTAAAAACCACGACATAGTGTGGTTTTAAACTTGAAGCGTCTAGATGCTATAAAAGGAACCACGATTTCCAACCACGGGGTCAAGTTCGAAGTTTGAAATTTTACATAGCACGGGACAGAGTTCGAATGCAGGATTTTGCAGAGAAGTATTGGCACAGTTTCTGAGCTGAAGTACATAACATTTAGTATTTTTGTCTTTTTGTGCAGATTGGTTGTCTCGAATTATGTGCCAGAGGACTTCTCAAGCGAACAAGGTCAACTTTATACTCAGTTTTCTTGATTTTTTGAGAGGAACGCAGTGATGTAGTTTGTTTCTGTGTCTGAGTGACAGAACTCAGAATTTTGCTCCAAAATACACATTTTTAAGCATTTAAAGATTTTTATCTATCGGCCTTCCCATTTGGAAGTGGCTCGAAGACGTAGCCAGGGGGGCTGGTGAACTCCGTTATCATTTCTTTTCCATTGATGGTTTGCTTACATTCTTATGTGTTTATGGGTTGATGGATGCTATTTAAATATGCATTTTAAAGGATTGTTTGTGAATAATTGACAATTTAAACTTTGCATGCAAATAATGGTTATAAAGATCCTTAAATAATTTTCATATCAAGTGGTATCAGAGCAAGTTTAACCATTGCATTTTGAAGTTTTTATGTTAACAAGATCCAGGTTTCAGCGTGGTGAAGGAGAGCTTGAAGCATTTGATACAAAAATTGGCTCAAGAAGAAGAAAGAAAACGGCAAGCGAAGACTACTGAGAAGAAGATGAGGAGGCCTTCTGCAAAGCTTTCTATCAGATGGAAGCTAGAGTTGAAAAGTTGTTTGCATATTATCAAGAGAGGTTGGAAAAGAAGGAAAGAAAGAAGGAGAAAGAAAAGGATAATGCTTCAGGAAAATGAGAAGACCCTTCTGAACCTCCTTCTCCATCTTCTTCCTCTTCTGAAAGTTCCAGTACTGTTTCTTCAAATCCAAAGAAACAACTTGAGAAGGATAAGTCTAATTTACCTTTTTTGAAACTTGATATTAAGTTTGAATTTCCTACATATAATGGTGAACTTAACGCAGAAAAAAAAGATGATTGGATCAAGCATATTGAGGTGAATTGCAAGATTCAAAATCTTGTGAATGATCAAGTCAAAATCTAATTAGCTACTTTTCATCTTAAAGGCACCGCACTCATCTGGTGGGAGAGTAAGACACAGGAAGACCTCCTTACAAAAGGTAAAATTATTTCTTCCTGGTATGAATTTACTTCAGCGTTAAAGAAGCAATTTTATCCACGAGGCTATATCCAACAAGCCATGATGGATTGGCAAAACTTAAAGCAAGGTAAAGGTCAGAATGTACAAGAGTACACTCAGGAATTCAAAAAGAGAGCTTTGATTTTGGATATACCTCTTTACACTCAAGAAACTCTTCTTAATTTTATAGGAGGATTGCATAATTATTTGCGTCATACAATACTTATGTTTAATCCAACTAACCTGGATGAGGTATGTATGCAAGATACACACATTGAGTCAAAAGAGAAGGGTGTTCATGATTTTTCTTCAGCTGAGTCCAGTCAGTCAAAAGAAGGAAAGGAAAAAGAGAAAGGTAAGTAGGCAGCTACCATGAAGAAAGGGGATACAAAAATTTCATGTTCGTATTGTTAGATAGATGGACATGGTGCATAACAATGTTGGAAGCTACATCCAGGATTGAAACCAAAGTGGTTTAAGGATTGAAAAGGGAAGCAAAAGGCTACGATGATTATTGAGGACCTTGGATCAGATTCTAAGGATGAAACAACGATATCAATCGTAGGCGTGAAAGGTAAAACTATTGTTGGTAATGATTCTAACATTGGTTCTTCATGTGCTTCTACATCTAGAAATCATGATGGTTCTAAAGATAGAAAAATAAATGCACTATTTCATAAGAGGGTAATCACTAAACAAACCAAGATCGACACTCATAGATAGTGGATCTCAAGCTAATCTTATTTCAGAAGAAGTAGTTAAGAAATTGGGATTAAAAACTAAACCACACAAGAAACCTTATCGACTAGGTTGGGTATGCAAAGATAATAGATTACAAGTAACAAGACAATGTGATCTCAAGTTTGTAATTACATCCAAGTTTGTAGATGAAGTTGAATTTGATGTGGTTCCACTAGATATCTGTGGAATTGTGTTGGGAAGCCCATATTTATATGATCGAAAGGCAATATTCTATCGAGAACATAATCAATATCATTTGTTGAAGGAAGGCATTGAGTATATAGTACATTCACATTCCTATAAAAATAACAAATCAATGGAAACTAAACAACAATTAAAAAGAGTTGTTAATGTAAGCCATAATTTAACACTTATGTCTATGCAAGTTAAGGAAGAAAAGAATCCTAAGCATGAAGAGGAAGTGTCATTGCATCACAATACATCTACTATGGTTGATAATGTTCCTATGATAAAGCATAAGCATGATACAAGTACAAACTATTTCACATATTCAATGTTAATATTCAGCTTATTACTAATCAACAATATTATATGGTTGGTCCCTACAATATTGAATGAAGATTTTGTTGAAAAAGGATTTAATGTACTTAACAATATATGTGTAGTGTTGATTATTGTCATGTTGAGTCAGATGTACAGGTTCCAAGAATGGACAAGTGATACAAGACAAGTGATATGAACATGTCCTCACTTATTTTCTGAATGATTTCATGCTTTTTGTGGTCAAAAAGCTGCCTAGTGGGGAGGTTTGATCCAGGTGGATCATCTCAAATTCGATATAATTTAAACTCTTCAAAAATGAAATGCATGCTTACAAAATGAAAGAGCTCGTCAACAGCTTTCTAGCGACACTTGTTTCGTGAAAAAAGACCTCCGAATGCAAAAGATATTCAAGTCTAAAGTTTCGTCAAAAATAATTAAAATGATTAAAAAAAAATTAAAATGTAATATTAAAGCTATGAGAATTGAACCTAAACCTTGTGATAAGGCCACCATGGCCCCATGTAATATGTTATAACACTATATTAAAATCCATATAATATAATATGGTATAAACATATGACATAAGCTGGAGCATGACAAACCATAACCATATAACATATTATAACCATATAATATGTGCACAAACCATATAATTATGTCAACCTTCCACCACATGTGGCAAACAGACCTTATAACAAGTTAACCATATAATATGTGTCACCACAAACCATAACCGTAATCCAAATGATTTGGAAACCAATCCAATAAGCGTGCTAAACATTATCCATGTTGAAACATGGTTAATACATGTTGTGCCACATTACAACAAAAAGCGACAAAATGGTAGAGGTTCGTGGGTTTGATCATGCGGCCTCCTCCCATTTTAACAAGTGCTTTAACCAATCTGCCAAAGCAGCCACTTGTTAAGGAATTCAGCATAGTATGGTTTTGAACTTGAAGCATCAAGATGCTATAAAAGGAACCACGATTTCTAGCCACGGGGTCAAGTTCGGAGTTCAGAATTTTACATAGCACGAGACAGAGTTCGGATGCAGGATTTTGTAGAGAAGTACCAGCACAGTTCCCGAGATGAAGTACCGAACATTTAGTATTTTTGTTTTTTTTTGTAGATTGGTTGTCTCAAATCTCATGCCAGAGGAGGTCTCGGGTGAACAGGGTCAACTTTATACTCATTTTTCTTGATTTTTTAAGAAGAACGCAGTGGTGCAGTCTGTTTCTGTGTCTGAGTAACAAAACTCAAAAGTTTGGTCCAGAATACACATTTGTAAGCATTTAAATATTTTTATCTATCGGCCTTCCCATTTGGAAGTGGCCCGAAGACGTAGTCAGGGGGTGTGGTGAACTCTGTTATCATTTCTTATCCATTGATGGTTTGCTTATATTCTTATGTCTTTATGTGTTGATGGATGCTATTTAAATATGCATTTTAAAGGATTGTTTGTGAATAATTAACAGTTTAAACTTCGCTTGCAAATAATGGTTATAAAGATCCTTAAATAATTTTCAGATCAATTGGCAAAGTATTCTTTGGAGGAAAGGCAGTAAACGTTGATCCTTATGAGTACCACCGAAGATACCAAGCATTATGAAAAGAGATCCTTGAATTATTGTATTTATGAGACTTCTGTGAAATAGAGATTAGTATCATATTCAGAAAAAGCAATCCTTTTGGCAACTTACATTAGAGAAGAATTCAACATATTGTCAAAAATGTGTGTAGATAAGTGGACAAAAAGTTGCAAAATGAAGTCTCACCATCAAAGTGTTCTACATCAAATATTTGTGAAGAAAGTGATTTAAACAAGGGTGAATCCATAATTGAAGATCCACCTTTTGAGGAACATGAAGAGGGTATAAATCATGTTTTTGTGGTAGCTATGAATAAAAAGAAGCAAAGATAAATGAAGGGGAGTGATATTCATTGCAAGAGGTTGGAAGTAAAGGAGAAGGGTGTGTAATAGAAGATCATTAGAAGATACTTAAATTCTAGACATGGATAGTAGAGCATCTACTGATGGACATTGTGATGAGATACCTACTAATGGATATCATCATGAGGTTCCTATTGATGGGTTCCTAAGGTTTGATGTACCTACTGATGGGTACAAAGATAGCATGGAGACATCTACTGATGGATGTTCATCTCTCTATGTTGGTGACATAGATATTCATATTGAGGAGATTGTTGCAAGTACACATTCCTTTGAGCATAGAGACCTTGTAGTTGAAGAAAAATACCCAGGATCAACTTCCACTTCACCTCTTGAGCTTCATGAGGTTGATTCTACAGATGATGAGGAGGAGGTTCACTTTCATGAGCCTTCCCATCGAGTAGGGTCATTGCAGTTGGGTGAAAAGAAGATCAAGAAAGCCTTACACATTCTCCATGACACTCATGCTTTAGTATCATATCTATGTTTGAGAGCTACTTCATTGGAAGATTCATATTTCCTTGAAGCCATGGAGAAGATATAGAGAGAAATGCTTGCAATCCAAGGTAATTTTTCATACATGCTTTTGGATATAGATCACTTGTATGAGCTTTTTCATTAGTTGCATGTAGCATCGTTAAAGGATGATGAGGAGATTTGCAAGATCAATGATGATATAATGGACACCCAATATTTTTTGAGAAGAACTCAAAGTACCATATGGGAGTCTAAGATATAGATAGAGAAACTTCACCAATAATTGTAGAGATCCCATATTCTCTCCTACACTTATGTCATACCATCCCATATGGATGATTGCATTCTTGAATCAAAGGAGAAACCTCATGTGATGGTGGAACATGCTGATTTGCAAATGTTTGAGGAGGATCAAGCATTTGAGTTTCCATTTAGAGAAAGTCACACCTTCATGGAGGAGGTTGAGAAGCACACCATTATCAAACCAACCAATGGATGAGGACATGTATCTACTTCCTTGGTGGATGACAGTTGCACAGGATTGGTTCATAGTTCTTTACCCCGCGATTTTATTTCAGACACATAATTTGGGGATGAATATTGGGTGAAAGGATTCTTTCTCTTGGTGCCACATGAGGAGCATGACACCTTATTTGTTGATGAATATAGAGACATACCATGTGATGCAACAAGCGCACTTGTCAAAACCCCAAATTTTCACAAAAATTAAAATTTTTTGATGTAACATAAATTGTTTATAGTCGCGGTCTGTTAACTGCTAGAGGTTAACGAATAAATGAAATAGTTAACAACTAAAGATTAACTTAAACACATATAAATTAATACTATTTTAATTTTCAATATGTGATGTAAATAATCTGCAATCCGTTGTTTTCTAGCTACACTAATAGTTTGATTTTTTCAAGTAGGTGAGAAGTTACTTTCTAGTTGGGGCTTACTTAGCGATTGCTAACTTATCTGGAATTCTGGATCTTACAGGCTTGATAGGTAAATTTTGAACTAGTAAGAGTTTATTAAGGCATTAATTCCGATATACTTCTTTTAACATAAATATATATACTGCTAGAGTACAAGTTTTGTTAATAGCATTCAAGGATACCACAAGGTAAAGTAATATTTCTTTTACTTGTTTTGCAGCTGTGATTGTACTTAAACTTCATGTCGTAAAGGTAAATAACTTTTCCCTACTATTTGTCTTTTATCAGAAAGACTGCTATGTTAGATAAAACTTCTTTCTATATTTACTCTAAGCTATTTCCAGTTCTTAGTAGAGCTCAAGATTTAGTATATCAATACTCTTATTGAAACAAAAGTTTATTGCTGTTGCTATTTATAAAATGTACAACACTGCTTATAAGTATGGAAATAAAACTAAGCCTTATAAGAACAAGCTTACAATCGTGCCCTCCACTCTACTTTTAATTTAGCTTCAGTAGAGGAAATTATCAGCTTATTATTGTATTGTATTCATATACGATCATTTGCACAATTGTCATCAAGTTGTGATTTCTATCTCCCAACTTCTTCATTACATAAGTAATGTGATGAAACTACATTATCATATAAGTGATACTAGATTTAATATTGAATCGTTTTATTATCCTTTACTACCAAGTCTAATCAAATCTTGGTTGGATTCATCTCAGAGCTTTGGTATCTTATGAAGACCAAATGATCATATACTTCCTAGAAGTTTATCTTACTCTTAGTATCATAGACTACATTCAATAGTAAGAGTTATGCTAGGGTGTATTTATTATTTAATTTCAGTTACAAAGTAATGATTTATAACCAACTCCTTATCCAATAGTGTTGCATAAACTAGTTCTATCAGTATAGATATGCATCGTTTATGGTTATAAAAGAAATGATCCATAGTAGTATCATCAACTTATGTTAAACAACTTTTACTATACTATTGATCTCTTTATAACAAGTTTTATTAAGAAGGATTATAAGATCTTTATGAAACAATGGGTATCGATGCAACATATGTTTTGGTTCTTTACCCAAGAAGATTTCAAGGTTTATAATATAAGGTTTTTCGATAGTACAAAAACCTCATTCTTTAACATGGCTTGACTTCATAGTATATCATTGAAATAATATGATATTGACTTCGTATATGGCATTGTCATTATAGTCATAGTTTAAATTATTAACAATTATTTGTTGTTCCGACAATGCAGAGACAACTATATCATTCGACCCATTGTGAATGGAATAATTTGGTGGGCACGTGGATTGTTCACCACTGTGAAATGCATAACTTAAAAACTCACGATGTAACCCTATCTCTCATTCTTGTCGAGGGTTTTGGTGTTTGCTTTATCTGGTTCACTGCAGCCATCAGGGCTTGCTTGTGCTCGTCTCCAGCTCATTTGTCTGTGTAAAGAGAAGTGTTGTCATTCTAGTGTGAGAATGGAGAGATACACAACTTGCATTTGATTTTCCTTTGCATTCCTTGCGTTGCTGTGCGTGTAGTTGTTCTCTGTCAGTAAATTATAATGTCGATTTCTTACATGGTCATTGCCAAGTATTTAATCTTGCTCCAGTCGTCAGTGTAGTATGTGTTTGGAGCTCGCTGCCTCTATCATTAATGAGCACAAGGGTTATACTGTTCGTCGTGTTGGTTTGCTGTGCTGGCTCGTTCCTCTGTGGCTCCATATTATTTCACTTCCAGGTAAGGAATTTGATTTACAATGTTACAAATTCTAGTTACAGTTTTTAATATTTGGATATAACAGCTCTTAACGAAATCCTTTGGGTTTTTCTTACAGGATTGTGGTTCGGTATAGGCTTGGAAAGAATCCACCCATGTTCGGATTGGCAACAAGACCTACAGGTAAGCCCCGGTTACAAATGTGGCTCCTCCCTGCTTGTACAGATTAGAGGAAAAGGGGTTTCAGTGGAGAAGTAATATGACTTTGGTTCCTTTGGTGTTTTAACTGCTTAGCTCAGTTGTTGTTTTTGTTTTTGGTTATTATTCCATGCTTGTAGCAGGGTTACTCCGGCCTTGATGCCACAGCTTGTATCATCTTTTTCTTGTCTTATAAAATATATACAACGAATGGGGTTTAATTAACTTTGATTGTTAGTTTTGTTTTCAACCCACGCCATGATGGTGGGTACACCAGCCATGAGCTGGGTGTTGTAAATTTGTTATGTTTGTAAGCCTTTTGGCCTGACAGAGTAATACACTTGGTTTAAAGGGTTGCTTTTTATCTTCAACCTCTATCTCGTTTATACATCAGTTATAACCTGCAAGTTATGACTCTATGTATTTTGGGTCTTTCCTTCCTTGACTGTTAATAATGGTAATTATTTATTTTAATATTTTCTTATAAATAAATAATGATAATATAAAGACTGTAAGTTTAGTCATAATGTAATTTTTATAGATTTATGCTTTCAGTTAGGATTAAATCCTATGGTTACTGTAAAAGAACCCTTAGATAAATATAATCTTAAATCTATTAGTTATGATGGTTTCTGTTTACCTATTTTCATTGTTACCATAGTTTTAGTATGGTTTATTCTGTTAAGTATTTCCTTTCCTTTTTAAATAAAAGAGTTATATAAATACTGTAAGTTCTTACCTTATTTCTTGTTAGTGTTTACTTTTAAATTCTTATTTGTTTACTACTCTGTTAATTTGTAAGGATTCAGAGTTATGTAATAATTAAAACAATAACTCTGTAATCTTTGAGTATCTCTTTATTTAATATAGTTAAATAAATTAGTTAGGGTTTCAACCCTGAAGTTTTATTAAGATAGTTTTTTCATAGTAAATATTTAGTTTATACTAGTTATTGATTATACTTTCATTACTTCTATTACTAACTGTCAGGTAGAATAGTTCTTGAAAAGATAAAGCATAGATTCTATATCTCAGTTTACTCTTTATAAATTAAATACTTTAATATCACCCTATTTAGTCTATAATAAGTATCAGTCTTAGATTTAGTTGATATTATTAGAAAATAAACTATGTAATTAGTAGCTCATTTATTTACTCAACTGTATGTAAACATTATGACTCTACTGTGATTTTTCTGCTGCAATTCAATCAGTTACTAAGTGAAAACAGAAGAATATAAACCTATCTTAACACAGTTTAACCTCCATAATATTTTGACTTGAATAAAATTACTCTACTGTCTATAAATACACAAACTTACCTACTAAGATATTCTCTTATCTTCTTAAACGTTCTACCTATGCTAAAGTATTGTTGTTTCTTTTCCAATATGTTTACATAAATAAGCTTGTTAAAACAATAAACATAAATAACTAGATCAATGTTCTTTTTGATAATAACCTACATACTGAAATAAATTACTCTGCTAACTACGAAATGCAGAACCATGTCTATTATATTCAATCTATTAACATTTTCTTTCATTTACTTTAAATATTCTATCTATGTTGGAGTACGGCCTGGTCCTTCTAGGTGTGGAAAAACACAGGCTAGAAATCATTTTCCATTCTAACACATTAAAACAAAATAATGTAGAACCTAATTAGGATAGACGACAATAGCATTAGGAGGTCGTTCCTCCCTACCAAACTCCTAGAGAGCGCTCAAACAACGCTTCCTCAGGACCCCCGAGCCTGTTCCTGGTCTTCTTGGCTGAGAACTGGTGGAGAAGCAAATAGTAAACTAGTTCAAAAACTCAGTAAAACACCTTGCTCTCAGTAGTAAGATCTTTCAGCTTAAAAGTTGCACTAGATCACTCAGCAGTTATCCCCTCAAACTCTTTCCACAATTCCCTTCCATTGAATTTCTCTGAAGTACATTCATTCACCTGAATGATCACCTCTCTAGAATGAGCAGCCTCAGCTCTCTTCAATGGGAATTTTTATAAAGATTGCCTAGGTCTTTTGGGTCAGTTGTCATTAATTAAGCCGCTTGCTCTGATTCCACTTTCTTAGGGAATCATGACCCCAAATGTAGGGAGGTTTCCACCTGCAACAGTTGGAAGTGGTTTGAGGATGATGCCACATGTTAGTTTGCTCTTCACCCAGTCTCCCCCACCAATTTGACTAGTAAACACTCTTTTAACAGCTCTCCTAAGTTGTTGTCTCCTCCTTTATTTATTTATTATTAAAATATTCAGAATTACATTAAATATCCTTGACTCTGCTGAGTCATCAATTACAACTTACCATAAAATTTAACATATTTTCCTCAAATAATAACAAATAATATAACATTGTTTTTTGTTTTTTGTTGCAAAATTGGGGCATGTGACATACACACCCCCTTAAAGTATAACATCGTCCTCGATGTTATTTATTCTTCATCCTCAGAATTCCCCTGGAACATAATTGGATATGCATCTCGCATATTACTTTCCAATTCCCAGGTGGATTCTTCTGGACTAAGGTGCTTCCATTGCACCTTCACCCAACCAATGGTGCAGTTCCGAAGTGTGATCTCCCTCCGCCCGAGGATACAGTCCAGTTCCACTAGAAAATCCCCTTCTGGTTCCACCTGTACATCACTCCAGTTAACAACATGAGTAGCATCATGAACATATTTCTTTAATACAGAAATGTGAAAAACATTGTGTACTCTTAAATTTGGTGGTAATGCTAATTGATAAACCACTTGTCCAATCCTGGATAGTATTTCAAATGGACCACAGTAATGAGGTGCTAGTTTTACACAACTTCCCAATCTCAGAGAGCTCTTTTTGGGCTTCACCTTGATGAACACATGTTCACCTACCTGAAACTCCTTTAGAGTTCTTTTAAGGTCTGCTTGACTTTTCTGTCGATCCTACACAATTTTCATATTACCTTGTACCTGCTTTACAATTTCTTCCATTTCCTTCAATAGTTCAGGGCCTAATACTAATATATCCATCAAATTACTCCAGGAGATAGGAGTATTACATTTCCTTCCATACAAGGTTTTGAAAGGACTAAATCTGGCTGACGCTTGATAATTATTATTATAAGCAAATTCTACTAGATGCAAATAATCCTCCCATTTACCTGGTTGGTCTTTCACATACATTCTTAATAAATATTCCAGTACTTGGTTTACTCTTTCAGTCTGTCCATCTGTTTGAGGATGGAACAAAGTACTAAAATTTAATGTAGTGTTTAATCCTTTAAACAGAGATTTCCAAAAGTTACCTATAAATTTAGGATCTCTATCTGAGATTATAACTTTCGGTATTCCATGCAGTCGGAAAATATTTTTTAGAAAGATATCAGCTATGTTCGCAGCTTTATACGTAATTTTAACAGGTATAAAGTGAGCTTCTTTACTCAATTTATCGACCACTACCATGATAGATTCATTTAAATTATCATTTTTAGGTAGTCCAGTAATAAAATCGAGACTAATTATATCCCATTTCCAGCTAGGAATGGGCAATGGCTGAAGTAATCCAGCTGGGTGTTGATGTTCAGTTTTCACCTACTGACATTCAAAACACCTGGCGATGTACTCTGCCAGTTCAATCTTCATGTTTGGGCAAAAATATTCTTTTCTTAACATAGTTATAGTCTTTTGACAGCCTGGATGACCCGATTATGGAGTTTTATAGATTTCATCTAAAATTAATAACTTAACTTTAGGTACATTAGGTACATACATTCTGTCTTTATATAGTAAAAATATTTTTTCATTCAAATTGTACCCTTTACTTAAGCTTTCTGTTGGATTTTCTTTCGTTTTAGCTTGTAAGTCTTGGTAAATTTCATCTTGTTCTACCCCTGCTTTAAGTTGTTCATCCAAATCAGTTGTGTAAGTGCTGATGACTGCTGTTAAGTTCAGCCTTGCATTCCTACTTAATGCATCAACAACTTTATTTTCTTTACCTTTAATGTGCTTAATTTCAAAATCATACTCACTTAGAAAAGCTAGCCACCTAGCTTGTCTGGCATTTAGATTAGGCTGATCTAACAGATATTTTAATCCTTTATTATCAGTCATTAAAATAATTTTTCTGCCAATTAGGTGATGACGCCACATCTTTAGAGCATGTATAATAGCAGCTAATTCCAGATCATAAGTTGCATAATTCTTTTCATGAATTTTTAATTTCCTAGACTTATAGGCAATAACATGCCCTTCTTGAGTCAGAACACCACCTACACCATCATTGCAGGCGTCAATGCACACCACAAATTCTTTATTTGGATCAGCTATTCTTAAAATAGGTGCGCTGGTTAATAAAGTTTTTAACTTTTTAAAGCTTTCCTCGCATTTTTGGTTCCAATCAAATTTCTTTCCTTTCTTCTGCAAAGAAGTTATCGGATTCACGATTCTCAAAAAACCTTCAATGAACCTTCGGTAATAACTGGTAATTCCCATGAAGGATAGAACATTAGTTACATCCTTAGGAACCGACCAATCTTCGATTGCCTTTATCTTTTCAGGATCCATCAAAATCCCTTCCTTAGTCACCACATGACCTAAGTACTAAATCTTATCCTTGAAGAAATCGCATTTACTAAACTTTGCAAAGAGTTTATAATCTCGTAACTCTTGCAAAACAATTTTTAAATGTTCTTTATGTTCTTCTTCAGCTTTTGAATAGATTAATATGTCATCGATAAACACGACCACAAACTTATCTAGATACTTATGCATAACGTTGTTCATTAAACACATAAAAACAGTCAGGGGATTAGTAAGCCCGAATGGCATGACGACAAACTCGTAATGGCCATATCAATTTCTAAAGGCTGTTTTAAAGATGTCTTCATCTTTAATCCTAACTTGATGATATCCAGACCTTAAATCAATTTTCAAAAACACCGCAGCTCCACGTAGTTGATCAAACAGATCATCTATGCGAGGCAACGGGTACCTATTTTTGATAGTCATCTTATTTAACTGGGGGTAATCTATGCAAATTCGCATGGTTCCATCCTTTTTCTTAACAAAGGTGATAGGTGCCCCCTAGGGAGACACACTAGGTTGAATATGCTTTTTGTCAATAAGTTCTTTTAATTATGAATTTAGTTCATTCAGTTCTAGTATGTTCATTCGATAAGGGGCCTTTGAGCTAGGTACTGCACCAGGTACTAGCTCAATGGTAAAATCTAGTTCCCTTTTCGGAGGTAGTCCCAGAATTTCTTTCGAAAATACATCAATATTATCTTAAAACCGATATGTCTTCCAATTTTAATTTGTCTATCTTATTTAGATTTTCCTCATCAATTATTGTTACTGCATAAGCTTTACAACCCTTCCTAACAGCTCTCTTAAGTTGCAGAGCAGAAATCTACCTTATGGTTGTTTTTCTAGGGATTCCCTTTACACTTATTGGTTTTCCATCATTATTTATACACGTAAAGGTTTTATCATAACAATTTAAAATCACCCTATGTTGTTCTAACTAATCCATACCGATTAGTAAGTCATAAGAACCAAGAGGTAATACATTAAGCTTTACAATAGTTTCAAATTGATCCATAAATACTGCACATTCTTTTACAAAACAAGTTACCTTCCTTTTAGCACCAGTGGCTAACTGCACCAACCAAGAATTTTCAAATTTTTCAACAGGCAACTTACATTTTTCTACCATTTTAGGTGAAATATAACTAATACTAGCTCCTGGATCAATTAAAATAGTTATAGGGGTTTGGTTTAACATACCTTCTACTTCCACCATGGAAGTTTGATATTCTGCTTATCGATTCTCCAAGGCTGCATTGATTCTGGGAATAGTCCTCACTAAATCTCTGATAGACATTTCCTCCTGTATGGTATGAATATCACTAACAGTCTTTTTTCAATTAGGATAGACTGAGGCATAATGTGGGCCATTACACTCCCAGCACTTTATAGGTTCTTTGCGTTCAAAGTTCTTTGTGTAATTACCATGGTTATTAACAGATTATTTACCCTTTGAATTTTTCTTATTACTTGGTGAATTATTCTTATTCCCTTGGAAATTCTTGTTAGCAAAATTTCTGTCCTTATTGTTTTTAAAATTCCTGTTGGGCACAAATTCTTTCTTCTGTTGATCATAATGGTTGTTATTCTTTTTGGCCTTCCAGTTGGCCATGCTTTCATTCTTCCGATTATGTTCATAACAGAAGTTGGCTTTCCTCATAGCTTCTTCCAAAGTTTTTGGATTGGCATACTCAATCCTGTCCTTAATATGATAAGGTAGATAGCTGAGGAATCGTTGTACCTTTGGTTTTTCATCTAAAAGGTATGGCACATACCTAATCAAACTTAAAATCTTGCTATTTAGATCTTTCATAGTCATTGATCCTAATTTAAGCTCATAGAATTCTTTTGCTCTCTCTTCATAATACTACTCAGATAGAAATTTCTTTTTAAAGTACCTCTTGAAGGTACTCCAATTTACATTCTTCTCTTTTATTCCCTTCACTCTCTTTAAGTCTTGCCACCAAATATCAGCCTTTCCTGAGAGATTATAGATAGCCATTCTAGCCTTTAATTGGTTATAATAGTTATAAATATGGAAGTACTTCTTCATTCCAGATAACCAGGATTCCACTTCCTCCCCCTTCTCAGTCTCTCCATTGAATGTTGGTGGTTTAATCTTTTAAAATCCCCAGAAATTCCCTCATAGGGTTTATATTTTCTCTTTTTAGTATAATGATTGTCATCACTACTGTCACTAGTGGAGTGAAATTTACGTTGATCACCAAACACCTCTGAAGATGAGTTGTTTTCATTTTTAATCTGTTTAATTTTTTTATATTTATGTTGATGACTAGTGTCTTCTGAATCAACTCTTTTACTCCTACCCTCAGTTTGAAATCTTTCTACTAGGATCTGATTCATCTCCTCCTGAGCCCTCAGAATCTTTTCATTCTCTCGTTTAATAGATTCCATTTCAGATTTTAAACCTTTTACTGTTTGTAACAGTTCTGAGGAATTAGTGGTTAAATCTTCTTGTATAGGGTCTCTTGGTAAGTTTTCTTGTTCAGTAAATGGAGATTCCTCTTCCGCATATTCCTCCAACCTTTCCATACCTGTTATTAAACTTCAAAAACAATTTTCTCTGTCGAATAACATAAAAATAAATAACATCAGCAAACTAGTTTAATTTCACTATTTCATAGAAGGCAAGTTGGGATTCATTAAGGCCTAGTGTTTGAACCTTGTGCTTTGATATCACTTTTCAAAACCCCAAATTTTCACAAAAATTAAAATTTTTTGATGTTACATAAATTGTTTATAGTCCCAATCTGTTAACTGCTAGAGGTTAACGAATAAATGAAACAGTTAACAACTAAAGATTAACTTAAACACATATAAATTAATACTATTTTAATTTTCGATATGTGATGTAAATAATATACAATCAGTTGTTTTCTAGCTACACTGATAGTTTGATTTTGTCAAGTAGGTGAGAAGTTACTTTCTAACTAGGGCTTACTTAGCGATTGCTAACTTATCTGGAATTCTGGATCTTACAGGCTTGAGAGGTAAATTTTGAACCAGTAAGATTTTATTAAGGCGTTAATCCCGATATACTTCTTTTAACATAAATATATATACTACTAGAGTACAAGTTTGCTTAATAGCATTCAAGGATACCACAAGGTAAAGTAATATTTCTTTTACTTGTTTTGCAGCTATGATAGTAATTAAACTTCATGTCGTAAAGGTCAATAACTTTGCCCTACTGTTTGTCTTTTATCAGAAAGACTACTACGTTAGATAAAACTTCTTTCTATCTTTACTCTAAGATATTTCCAGTTCTTAATAGAGCTCAAGATTTAGTATATCAATACTCTTATTGAAACAAAGTTTATTGTTGTTGCTATTTATAAAATGTACAACACTGCTTATAAGTATGGAAATAAAACTAAGCCTTATAAGAACAAGCTTACAATCATACCCTCCACTCTACTTTTAATTTAGATTTAGTAGAGGAAATTATCAGCTTATTATTGTATTGTATTCATATATGATCATTTGCACAATTGTTGTCAAGTTGTGATTTCTATCTCCCAACTTCTTCATTACATAAGTAATGTGACGAAACTACATTATCATATAAGTGATACTAGATTTTATCTCGAATTGTTTTATTATCCTTTACTACCAAGTCTAATCAAATCTTGGTTTGATTTATCTCAGAGCTTTGGTATCTTATGAAGACCAAATGATCATATACTTCCTAGAAGTTTATCTTACTCTTAGTATCATAGACTACATTCAATAGTAAGAGTTATGCTAGGGTGTATTTATTATTTACTTTCAGTTACAAAGTAATGATTTATAACTAGCTCCTTATCCAATAGTGTTACATAAACTAGTTCTATCAGTATAGATATGCATCGTTTATGGTTATAAAAGAAATGATCCATAGTAGTATCATCAACTTATGTTCAACAACTTTTACTATACTACTGATCTCTTTATAACAAGTTTTATTAAGAAGGATTATAAGATCTTTATGAAACAATGGGTATCGATGCAACATATGTTTTGGTTCTTTACCCAAGAAGATTTCAAGGTCTATAATATAAGGTTTATTGATAGTACAAAAACCTCATTTTTTAACATGGCTTGACTTCATAATATATCATTGAAATAATATGATATTGACTTCGTATATGGCATTGACATTATAGTCATAGTTTAAATTATTAACAATTATTTGTTGTTCCAACAATGCAGAGACAACTATATCATTCGACCCATTGTGAATGGAATAATTTCATGGGCACGTGGATTTTTCACCACCGTGCAATGCATAACTTAAAAACTCACGATGTAACCCTAGCTCTTATTCTTGTTGAGGGTTTTGGTCTTTGCTCTATCTGGTTCACTGCGGCAATGAGGGCTCGCTTGTGCTCATCTCCAGCTCCTTTGTCTGTGTAAAGAGAAGTGTTGCCATTCTAGTGTGAGAATGGAGAGATACACAGCTTGCATTTGATTTTTCTCTGCATTCCTTGCGTTGCTGTGCTTGTAGTTGTTCTCTGTCAGCAAATTGTAATGTCAATTTCTTACATGGTCGTTGCCAAGATTTAATCTTGCTCCAGTCATCAGTGTAGTATGCGTTTGGAGCCAACTGCTTCTATCATTAATGAGCACAAGGGTTATAATGTTCGTCGTGTTGGTTTCTTGTGCTGGCTCGTTCCTCCATGGCTCCATATTATTTCACTTCCAGGTAAGGAATTTGATTTACAATGTTAGAAATTCTAGTTACAGTTTTTAATATTTGGATATAACAGCTCTTAACGAAATCCTTTGGGTTTTGCTTGCAGGATTACGGTTCGGTACAGGATTGGAAAGAATCTACCCACATTCAGATTGCCAACAAGACCTACGAGTAAGCCCCGATTACAAATGTGGCTCCTCCCTCCTTGTACAGATTAGAGGAAAAGGGGTTTCAGTGGAGAAGTAATACAAATTCGGTTCCTTTGGTGTTTTAACTACTTAGCTCAGTTGTTGTTTTTGCTTTTTGTTATTATGCCCTTGCTTGTAGCAGGGTTACTCCGGCCTTGATGCCACAACTTGTATCATATTTTTCTTGTCTTATAAAAGATATACAGCGAATGAGGTTTAATTAACTTTGACTGTTAGTTTTGTTTTCAACCCACGCCATGATGCTGGGTACACCGGCCATGAGCTGGGTGTTGTAAATTTGTTATGTTTGTAAGCCTTTCGGCCTGACAGAGTAATACACTTGGTTTAAAGGGTTTCTTTTTAGCTTCGACCTCTGTCTTGTTTATACATCAGTTATAACCTACAAGTTATGACTCTGTGTATTTTGGGTCTTTCCTTCCTTGACTGTTAATAATGGTAATTATTTATTTTACTATTTTCTTGTAAATAAATAATGATAATATAAAGACTGTAAGTTCAGTCATAATGTAATTTTTATAGATTTATGGTTTCAGTTAGGATTAAATCCTAGGGTTACTGTAAAAGAACCCTTAGATAAATATAATCTTAAATCTATTAGTTATGATGGTTTCTGTTTACCTATTTTCATTGTTACCATAGTTTTAGTATGGTTTTTTCTATTAAGTATTTCCTTTCCTTTTTAAATAAAAGAGTTATATAAATACTGTAAGTTCTTAGCTTATTTCTAGTTACTGTTTACTTTTAAATTCTTATTTGTTTACTACTTTGTTAATTTGTAAGGATTCAGAGTTATGTAATAATTAAAACAATAACTCTATAATCTTTGATTATCTCTTTATTTAATATACTTAAATAAATTAGTTAGGGTTTCAACCCTGAAGTTTTAGCTTTACAAGTATAAGCCTGCCTGTTAAATATAAGATAGTTTCTTCATAGTAAATATTTAGTTTATACTAGTTATTGATTATACTTTCAATACTTCTACTACTAACTGTCAGGTAAAATAGTTCTTGAAAAGATAAAGCATAGATTCTATATCTCAGTTTACTCTTTATAAATTAAATACTTTAATATCACCATATTCAGTCTATAATAAGTATCACTCTTAGATTTAGTTGATATTATTAGAAAATAAACTATATAATTAGTATATCGTTTATTTACTTAACTGTATGTAAACATTGTGACTCTACTATGATTTTTCTGTTGCAATTCAATCAGTTACTAAGTGAAAACAGAAGAATATAAACCTATCTTAACATAGTTTAACCTCCATAATATGTTGACTTGAATAAAATTACTCTACTGTCTGTAAATACACAAACTTACCTACTAAGATATTCTCTTATCTTCTTAAACGTTCTACCTATGCTAAAGTACTGCTATTTCTTTTCCAATATGTTTACATAAATAAGCTTGTTAAAACAATAAACATAAATAACCAGATCACTGTTCTTTTTAATAATAACCTATATACTGAAATAAATTACTTTGCTAACTACGAAATGAAGAATCATATCTATTATATTCGATCTCTTAACATTTTCTTTCATCTACTGTAAATATTTAATCTATGTTGGAGTACGGCCTGGTCCTTCCAGGTGTGGAAAAACACAGACTAGAAATTATTTTCCATTCTAACACATTAAAAAAAAATAATGTAGATCCTGATTAGGATAGATGACAACAGCGTTAGGCGGTCATTCCTCCCTACCAAACTCTTGGAGAGCGCTCAAACAACGCTTCCCCAAGACCCCCGAGCCTGTTCCTGGTCTTCTTGGCTGAGAACTGGTGGAGAATCAAATAGTAGACTAGTTCAAAAACTCAGTAAAACACCCTGCTCTCAGCAGTAAGATCTTTCAGCTTAAAATTTGCACTAAATCACTCAGCAGTTATCCCCTCAAACTCTTTCCGCAATTCCCTTCCATTGAATTTCTCTGAAGTACATTCATTCACCTGAATGATCACCTCTATAGAATGAGCAACCTCAGCTCTCTTCAATGGGAATTTTTATAAAGATTGCCTAGGTATTTTGGGTCAGTTGTCATTAATTGAGCCACCTGCTCTGATTATACTTTCTCGGGGAATCATGACCCCAAATGTAGGGAGGTTTCCACCTGCAACAGTTGGAATTGGTTTGAGGATGCTGCCACATGTCAGTTTGCTCTCCAACCAATCTCCTCCACCAATTTGACTAGTAAACACTCTTTTAACAGCTCTCCTAAGCTGTTGTCGCCTCCTTTATTTATTTATAATTAAAATATTCAGAATTACATTAAATATCCTTGAATTTCCTGAGTCATCAATTGCAACTTAGCATAAAATTTAACATATTGTCCTCAAATAATAACAAATAATAAAACATTGTTTCTTTTTTTTTTGCAAAATTGGGGCATGTGACAGCACTTGTTTTGATTCAAAAGAAAATTGAAGAGTCCTTAGATATTGGAGATATATATGAATACATACCATTTGAATCATCAAGGAAAGGTGATTATCTATTAAATGAATTGGTAGAAAAATATACCACTAAAATGGAGAATCAAGGATGCACTAAACTTGACTGCATCAGAAGAGAAATGTTTGACATGCATGCCTTGAAAGAAAGATCTCATGGGTTGCCTATATGGAATGAAGACTTAGCTTTGAATAAGGTGGTCGATTACATCAGATAGATCAATAAGACAAAGTGTTTATTTATCCATGGATTGGGTGAATGGATGCATAGCTAAGATGGAGATTCATCGAGGTAAAAAATATTTTTTCCTCTATGATAATTCTTTTGGTTTTACTGATATTGGCTTACCATGTGAGCAACAATAAAGATATATTTTGCAGCCATTAGATACCTCTCATGCACATTCACATGAATATTGGAGGTGCAACCACATGGAAGATTTCAAATCAACATGCAAGAGAAATTTGGATTGCACTCATGGCATACTGAGAAAAGTAGTGCATGCAAGAAGAAGATTGGCCCAAGGTGAGATCCAAACATTGTTGGATCTAATGACAATGATGATTGATGAAAATATACATAAACCATGGGATTCAGGAATCACATGGAGTGACATAGTGTTCCTGATGGTATGTGTGTTTGGGAAAATGCAACATATCCAATGGGACCCAGGAGTGCGAGGTAGCCTTCATTTCCACAAGTTCATCCATGATGAGAAATGGTTTGATTTCCTACATATAAAGTTATATGGTGGATGCAATCAAGACTCTCCTACTTGGTGGGTTGGAAGGTTTCACGAGTCTTTTGATGGAGACACTAAGCAGTGTAGAGGAGGTAGTAGGAGACACTTCCTCAATCTGAAATTTATTTGGGACCCTGGGATCATCTTTGGTCTCAACTACTTCAGCTGGAAGATTCATGTAGTTGTATGTGGGATATAGACACCTCTCAAAAGGAAAGAGATGGATAAGGTTAATTACTCTACCAAAATTTATATTTACTTTGGATATCATCATCAAATTCTCTTGAAATAATTTTTTTTGTAGAAAACATCTCCTTGTTACCAATATGACCATTCTAGCTTTTTATGCATGAGAGTTGGTTTTGTTAGTGCACCCATGACTTCACCATCTCATATGAGTAGGGAATATGTTAATCACTTTGGAAATCTTGTGTAGATTCTCTTTACTTACATTATGGTTCATTGTAGGATGTTGAAAGAAGTGCACCTTTGGGTTGAAAGACAAGTCATGAGTTTGGGTAGAGAAATCACTGCATATCAATTTGTTGAACATGAAATTGGAAGGATAGTGATATGGCATTTTGGTCCTATGATTGAACATGGTAAGGATGATTCACCATGTAGAGATTGATTTCAACTAATAACATATATGACTTCCTAAGGAAGAAAAATAGTTTTCCCATGGGATGAAAACTTTGGGAGATTTTAAAGGAATGGGGGAAGTAATGGGAACCTTTTTTAATGTCAGCCACACTCGGTTTGTCTCCATCATTGTGATTGTTAGAAAAAAAGGATCGCATAGAAATAATAATTATACAATTAAGTAATTAAACAAGATGAAAATCTTAAACACATTACAAGAAAGACATAGATATAACGTGGTTCACCCAAGATGGGCTATGTCCACACAGAAATTGCTAGTCCTTTATTTATACCATCCATCAAAATGAAGAGATACAACATGCAGAAACCCCGCTGCACTTCCTCTTCACACTCTCACAGTCTCTCTCAGACAATCACAAAGATTTTTTACAATGCTACAATACAATACACAGCCACATTACAATGCTTTCCTTTTATAGGGGAATTACCATGGGAAAGTACTACGAGTCACCCAATACCATGGGTCTGCAAACTGTTAAGAAAAAATCCTCCCAAAAACTGTCCTTCGAGGGCTTCTCCCTCGAACCCCCGCTAGGGTACCGCTGGCCCCCGAAACCCTGTCCCCTTGCACCCCCCAGCTGGGACGAGTGTATAGTAAAATTGCAGTACAAACAAAACTAAATAATAACATCTCTAAATCTAGAAGATCAGGATCCACAACCAACAATGATTAGATGTCTATGGGGATACCTCAATGATGAGGGATTGAATTATGAAAATGGTTCCAACCCATATCAACAATGTGAAGCATATCATATTTTTCTTCTACACTCTTTATCATTTCAGAAGCAGAAATGGGTAAAGCACAATTGTCCAAGTCTTGATTTGATGATTTTCACTAATATTTTTGTGCATGATAGTTTTGTTTTAGGAAATATCATTGTAGAAGCCCTTTTGTACAACACATACCATTATGAAAAGCATTATTATCCCCATACTAAGTGATTCAAGAAGAGGTTGTCCATTCTGCATGTTTTGTTCCAAGTTCAATCCAAACCTTGCAACACAATCAACCATGGATTATTTCGAAAGCAAGGTCATTCATGAGTTTGTGGTGAAGGATGAAAAATGAAATATTTCCAAAGGATTTGTTTAAGAAGGAGATGAATTTCAAATGGTGTATGTAGCAGCTTGAAGAATTTTGTGGAAAATAGTCCAAATGTTTCATCATTCATAGTTTCCCTTACTTGAGGACAATCAAGTTTTGGAAGGGGAGGATTGTCATGTCTCCATTTTGGTGACATATGGATAATTCAATTAGAGGATTAGTCCCTATGGTTTTAAGAATAAATTTCATTAATTGTTTGGGATTAGATTTTGAAACAAGACAGTTAATTAATAGTAGCAATGTTTATGTCCTAAAGTTGAAGATGCACTATTCGATAAATTATTTGCATGAATAAATTTTATCTTAGATAAAATAATAAGGATAATGGGCCAAGTGGGGTGCATTATGAGATAAGGTTTGATTACAAGGAAGTTGTAAAATAGGAAATAAATAAGAAAGCATCCAAATCAAAAAAGAAAAAGGAAACAAAATAAAATAATAAAAGATGGCACAAAGCATGAAAGAAAAAAAGCAGTATAAAGCAGAAAAACAAGAAAGAAGGCTAAAAGAAGAAAAGCAGGATAAAGTAGAGAAGTATAATAGAGAAGGGAAATCTAGATAAAACAGGTCAAAAGCTTAAAAGAAAAATAAAGCAGAAAAAGAAGGATAAAGAAATAAAGCAGTAAAGACATAAAGCAAAAAGAAAAACTTGGAAAGTAACACAAGTTTATATCCACTCATGAGGGTGCATTAGTTGAGGAAAGTTGACCACGTGAACAGTAAATTTGACCTTGAATCCAAATGGGCCTGTAAAATAATAATAGCACATTGAACTATCACATCTTTTGTCAGTTTGTGAATTGATTTGAGAGCATTGTGCTACTCTAGACTTGGGAGATGTGCCCCTAGTCCAAGCTGGGAGATGTGCCCCATAATTCTACTATGAGGGTGATGGAATTCAACCATTTTCACTTAGTTTTATTTCAGGTTTTGAATAATTCGGTAATCAAGTTCGAAGCTTAGAAGAAGATATTTCAAGCCACATATTGAATCTTCATATTCTTCTTCTTCTTTCTTAATATTCTCAGTTCTTCGATGTAGCAATCAAGCATATGATGTAATAACGAAGACTTATGGAATCCAATATGAATTTATGTATGATTATGAACTATCTATTTCATTTCTGAATTTTCATCAATAAAGGAGTTGGTCTTTTTGCAATTGTTTCCAAGACCCTTCCTAGATTTGCATAGAAGTTGACTAGTCTTCAATAAACTTTCAATAAATAAACCTATTCATAATGAATTCGAATTATTTCTATTCCTATATTTATTTAATACCTTAATGATCATATTACATGTCTCAGATCTCAAATTCGATAGTATTTGAGGTTGTTTGGAAGTTCCTGAATTTAGACTAGTTGAGTTGTCTTGGAGTGATCCTAGCTAGAATTGGCCTCCTAAAATGTGGTAAACCATTCCTAAACTTATTGTTTATACCCATGTCAATATCATGGATCTATTTTGCATATTTTTGGGTTTTAGGAGCCTTGGAGTAGACTTCAGCCTCGTTGATGCTCGAAACATAAAAGGTCCCAGTGTTTTGTGCAAAGGAAACTTGAGATTGTGCAACCTCCTTTTCAAATATTTTTAATGAATTCTGATATGATGTGACTTTGATATTATTTTGAAGAAATTTTATAACCATTTAATATCCATACCCAGAGAATGAATGCACTTATGAAGAATCTAGTATTGTCTTTAGCAAAACTAGTCAATCCTGGATTATTCCTTGAACCTAGTCTTGAGTCTTTTTATCGATTCTTTGTATTATATTTAATGATCTATTGAAACTTATTTGGACCATGACAAGATCCTATCGGATTTAAATAATCTCCATTAAATTGATTTCATATCAAAGCGTTGATGCAGAATGAGTCTAACATTTCCCTCTAGATTGACCAAAAAGAATTTACTTGTGTTATTAAAACACAATAATAATGCTCTGCCACTTGAGAGCAGTTTCTCCACACATTATGATTTCTTAGATTAGATTTCTGTATAATGGATTGAATTCCCTTTGCAATTCCCTCACTAACTAAAGCTTAGGATGATGAAAACATGCATATCTCTCAAATTTTGTCCCCATCACTATACACGCATGACCAAACGTTGTAGAGTAGGGAACTATCCTTTCCATGCTGCACTCCATGGCGATTTACTTATCATTGTTTAATGTTGACCCGAGCATTTATTTGACAAGAACAACATGATGTTCAATGCACTTTCAATGCAGCACAAAGGATATTCAAAGTGTACAAATGCTCTCCTTCGCTATCTTTCTACACATAAGATTGTTTCAACAATTTCTCTTCACTCTTTGGTCATACTTACGATCAATTATTGGGTTTTCTTTGCCTTCAATGAAACTAGAAGCCCTATGGATTATGCCCAGTTCTTCTTATTGATCATTCACAAACCCTCAAGTCATCCTAAACAATGATATTGTCTTTAACCCTTAACTCAAAGTTACTTATTCCCATATGACAGAAATATAACAAAAATCTATCATTAGTTTCAAATTCCCATATCTTGAAAACTCTTCTAATTACTCAATTCCAATTCACAATTCTTCCATTGATCCACATAGAAACAAATTACACAATAATGATATGAAGTCTAATTCATTCAATCAAATTATGTTCGTACATTCTACTCAGAATGTCCTCGTGTCTTGGCACATTCACATTCATTTGGACACAAACAATCTTTTTTTTGCCTCCCCTCATTCTACCCATAGGATTACATTATAAAGAAGTTAAAATTCAAACCCTACAACCTCCTACAAACTCTATAATTGACTCCCAAAATAGAAGCTCGACCCTATCTCTAAAATGACTCACGACCTAGATATTTTTAAACCTCCTTCAAACTCTGCCAACAATTACAGTCGTTACAATAACTAAAATCTTAATCAATAACTCATCAGTAATCTATTGACTCATCAATTACGTAATTTTTCTAGAACTCTCTCTTGAAAACTATGAAACTTTTACAACATTTTACAAATGAAATTGCTCCTTCGGCAAATGTCAAGACTCTAGGTCTAACCATCATTATAGTTTGTTGACGAGGGCCAGTGCTCCTCTATCATTGTGTAAATGATTATTTTAATGGTTTGTTTTTAAAATATTAATTTTTTAATTTGTAAAGATAATTACAATGAATGTTATTTGATATTACTATTTGGTATATATTAGATTAAATAAAAAGAAAGGTAAGGTATTGGGTATTTTGTATTACAATGAGTGTTTGTAAAGATAATTACAATGAATGTTGTTTGATATTATTGATACAGTATTTGGTATATATTAAATTAAATAAAAGAAAGGTAAGGTATTGGGTATTTGCTAGGATCTTCAAATAATCAATTTGCCTTAATAGAATGAACATAGGAATGTTTCAGCTGGTTCGGTATTATATTGAGTGTTGTTTGATATTATTGGGACTTAGTATTGACTGTTATAAAAATATAGTGATATAATGAGTATTGATTTTAATTTTAAAATATTAATGTAATTTATTTTTTAAATTTATAATTTTTAAAAATTAATTTTAAATAATCAATTTGTTTTCTTAATTTCTGGATTTTTATTGGCATATCGTTTTATCAGCCACTTTTAAAAATATGATTTTGTTAGTTTTAATTTATTCACAATATCATACTAATTATTTTATATTATTAATAATGAAAACAAATAAAATGAACATAAAATTACTAAATTAGTAGTTTATATTGATTATAATGAAAACAAATAAAATGAACATAAAAATACTAATTGAGTCATTTATATTAATTAATAATGAAAAAAATGAATATAAAATTACTACAACAATAATAAATCACTATTACAAATGACAAATTTGTGACTAAAAAAACAACTAAAATTTGCATATATGTGATGTTTTCGAGGAACTAATAGTATCTAATTTAGAGTATGTCATAACACCACCAACATTTAGTCATATTTCCTTATTCATTGACTGATTTCCTTGATTTATCATCTAGTAGTATATTTAGTCATGTATTTGGTCATTAATTGTCACGATTAATAACTCAAAAATAATCATTTATATGTGAATTTTAGTTAGTTTTTTTTATTAACAAATTAGTCATTTTGTACTAGTGTACCAAGGATATAAAATATACAACATTGGAAGAAGCATGGAGTAACATTAAACCAAATGTCATCCACTTATGTGTGTTTGGTAGTGAAGCATGTGTTCATGTTCCCGATGAAAAATGGAAAGCATTGGAACACGAGTGAAAAGTTCATATTTGTTGGATATTCTGAAATGTAAAAGGTTATAGACTTGTTCAACCAAAATCCAATGACATTATTAGGAATATGTTAAATTTGACGACAAGATCTCAATATATGAGCCTAATTTGGTGTTTGTGACCTTTTCAATCTATAATCCATCTACGATGATTATGCCACCTTTTACTCCTAGCTTCCTTAATAGCGTCACTACTCCAAATTCTTCTTCTTTTGATGATAGTGAGGATGAACATCCACCTTTTCTTGTTGAGTTTCCTTCGGTTGCACCAACACAATCGCATCCTTGATGGATCCATACAACATGTGAAGCAGTTTGTGATCTTGCTAATGATCCCATAGATCAGTGTCGAACACATTCTCATCTCCAATGATCATCTTCTATTTTTGGCTCAAATTTCATATAATTGTGAGGCAAAGCCATTTGCAGAAGCTTCTAGCCATCCAGATTGGGACACAACTATGGATGAAGAATATCGTTCCTTAATGGCAAATGATACTTGGGATCTTGTACCTCTTCCAAAAAGAAATAAAAATTGTCATATGTAAATGGGTATATAGAACTAAGTATGCATCTAATAGAAGTGTTGAAAGGATTGATGCATGTTTCATTGACAAATCATTTCCCCAAGTTGAAGAAATTGACTATAATGAAAAATTTTCCCCTGTCGCCAAAGTGAACTCCATTTGTATTGTTCTTGTCCTTTCCACTTCACATAAATGGGAGGTCCATCAAATGGTTGTCAAGTCTGTGTTCTTGCATGGATATTTGCAAGAAAAAAATTATATGGAACAACCTCATGCAAATGTTTAGAATGACGCCAGCCTTGTTTGTTTCCTTGATAAATATCTTTATGTCCTTAAACAGGCTCCTTAATCTTGGTATGCCAAAATGGATAGCTTTATGATTGACATTAGCTTTTCGAGATGCCATTATGACCCTAATGTCTATACCAGTAGGAAACCATCTCATCATCCTTGTTCTTTATGTTAATAAACGTATTATTATGAGTAGTGACCATAACCTCCTAACTGTAACGAACCTTAATTCTTCCTTATATATATATAGAGAGAGAGAGAGAGATATTGTTATCCACAAATGAAAATCAAGTATGGTTAATCAAAACTACGAAGGATTACAACCATGATTGTTTAAATGTTCAACAATCTATTTATATACCTTCAATTCCTTTTTTAAACAATATAACTATGATAGAATTAATACATAAAAGAAGATTAATTATTTATGAGTGTAACAACATGCTCATATGAGTAAATTCTATAATTTCATTTAACCTTTTCCACTTGTTATCCATACTAGATCATTCAGTGCTGCTCTAAAATAACTAAAATAAAGTCATACATGCATAAGGAATGGGTCCAAGATAACGGCTTAGGCATGACTATCTTTTAATGCAAACTGTACATTAATACATAGAGGATTAAGGAAGTCCAAATATCCCTCTCGCCGTCTTATGACATCCCGCCAAGGATATATACCCAAAAATACAAACTATCTTATGACATCCCACTGAGGATATACACCCCAAAATACAAACTATGGGATGCATATTTCTCCACATAAGACCAAACTAGAGTTTACCCACAGTTTACCTTTGATGACAAGCGAGTGCGAGTGCGAGTGCGTCTATGTCTTATTCCAGAGAAAATACATTGATGACGAATTAATCTCCCTTCTCTCTTGATATTTCTCCATCTAGCTAAAACATAATATAGCAGAAACACAATCTAGCTAAGGTATGCATAATATAGCAGAAACACAATGTAGCTAAGGTATGAATTAAACAAGATATGCATGGGAGTTCTTGGATAGAGTTCACAACATTTAAACGGCTGAGGTTAACCAGCATGTACGTTCATGCTGGATAAGCCAGCTGCCCTGGGCCCCACGGCCGGTCAACTTCCTGCATTGACAGAATTTTTTAATAATCCGGCAGCCTCGTCCGCCACCGCCACGCCACCGCCACCGTCATCCTCTCGTCCTGCACCATCACTCATAAAGAGCTCTCTTTGAAATTCGTACAGGGGCACATGTTCCAACTTCCACTTCCGCAAAGTTGAATTTTAACTAGAGTCACCTATCTAATAAGAGTCACTTATCTAACAAGTCACTGATAGGTTGGATTTCTATTTTGGTTATAAAAAAATTTCCATTTTGGTT
>LPNX010027761.1:0-11724 GCA_001517045.1 Pseudotsuga menziesii
ATCAAGTGCAATCAGTGGCAGTGAGCCTCAATTAGTGTTCCCCACACTTTAGTAACTGAAACATGTGCCCCAATTAGGCCAAGTGGACTCAATGGTGTTATGACTATAAATAGATTGGGTGGACTCCCAATTTAGACATGACTCCCGATTTAAACATATGACCAAATTTGGACAAGGGAGGATTAATAATCCTAATAGGATGTAGTTACATAAACGCACCGGTGCGTTTATACAACATAACAACATCAGTGCATTATACCAACACAACTGCACCGTGAACGACCATAAAACATTTATCATGTTATGGAAATAAAAAAAGGGGAGTTCAACCATTATTGGTACTATTTTATATAAACTCACTAATAACAGACAACCAAAAACCAAAAACTGGAAAACTTTTTGTGTTGTATCTTGCCGGTGGTGCGCCATAAAGATACACACCGATGCGTTTCAAAAACCAAAATGCATGGAATTTGATGCATTCATTGTTTTTCAAAATAACAAAAAAAGAAATTTAGGCCTGACTCGTTACAGATTCGATCCAAATAATGAACCCACATCACCTTATGATTTCTATATATATTCACAAATTCAAGAAATCTAAACTCCCTAAAAGGTGTAATCATAATTTTGTGAAATAGTATAGGGATTTAAACCCTAATCTAAAATTTTGCAGCCACAACAAGAGAAAATAAGCACAAAGAAAAAAAGTGTTGCAAGATTGAAGGTATGTATGAAGTTTTGTTTTCTTTCTAAATATACTTTATTTCTAAATAAGGTAATAACATCTACAATATAGTTGCTCCAAAGACCTCCTGCGTAAGTCCTTGTTCAAAAGCTCTTCCCTAAAATTTTTAGCAAAATAATGAATTAATGTTTAGGGTTTTTTCTTTTAAACACACTTTTGAATTACTTTTTTTAACTCAGAATTACCTCCATTTTTTCAGTTTAGGGGAAAAACAACTTATTCAATTTTGTTTGTTTGTTTAACTTTCGACAATTCGGTGCGCCCATGTCTATGACACACTGGTGCGTCACTAAGTAAGGTGCACCGATATCCCACAGCTTAAAAAAAGGGTCAGTAGTTGCACATGTACTTATTATGCGCACCGATGCACATGTATTTAATTAATGCAACTGAATGCACACAACTGTAAGAATGCATGTATAAATATCTACTACGAAATCTACCGGAGGAGATTTTGCGGAGGATATTTCATGGTACGTTTATATTTATTACGCACCGATGTGTTAATCATTAATTAGGAATTGGCATCCTATTAGTTGAAAAAATTTCCGTTCATCAGTGCGCATCTATATGTAACACACCGATGCGCTTGGATTTATGACACACACCGGTTGGAATAATTATGTACAATGCATGTATAAATATCCGCTACCAAATGTAACATATATGGTCTCCTGAGAGATCTTTTGCAGAGATTATTTTCATAGTGTGTTTATAGTTGTTGTACACTGGTGTGTTTAGAATGTTTAATTGCATCGGTGCGTGTATATTGGAATAGATGCACCCCTAAAAAAATTAATGTTGGGTTTTTGTGGTTCCACCTAAAACTATAAATTTGTCTCAAATTTTCTTTTATTATTCAACGACGACGATTACAATATTTCATATTATATATATGTTTCTTAAACTCCCATTGTTCATACATAATGGTTTCTAAAGTATATTGAAAGTTAGATTGGAATATAGTTCTTGAATTTTTTTTAGGATTGTAGAGACGTATATTGATTGTTTATTTTGCTCAAATGCAATGAGAAAAATTTGTAGTGTCAAATGACCAATTCTTCATTTTCCAGTTCATTTCATCATTTTCAAAGTTCAACGAGTTCTCCCTTTTCATTCCTATTAAGTTCAATTTTTATTTATGTTTTGACTATTTATTTGAATTTATGTTACTAATCCATGTAAATATGAAACTATATCAATTTATTCTTTATTGCAGAGCCCCGATTCAGGTTCGAGTTCGGATGCACAAGAAATTCCATCGATTCCAAAAGGTTGTAAGCTCTTATTAGGAGCAAGATACCACAAGCAATTCGTATATAAAATAGGCAGCCACTTTACCTTGCAAATTGTAACATGTCGTATTCAAGCTGCAATCCTGGTTCATCGACGGTAATTTGTCGTGAGCTAGAACTCTTTTATGACACCTAGGTAGTTTGTGGTTGTTCAAAATGTCAAGTGTTGAAGGAGAACCCTCAACGTTTCACACTCACCCATTACACCAATGTTGATTGTCTAACACCCCCTACTGCAGTAAAGAATCCAATAGGTGATATATAAAAGACATGTAGGAACTCTTCCCTATGCTCTTTTCTGAAAATGTTGGAAGCCAAAACAACTATGTCTCATCCTAAATTGATAAACCCATCTTCTTATGTTCAATCAACTGGAAGTTTTAGTGATCCAAAGTATGATTTGAATGTCACCCAACCCATCTCTACTAGAAGATCCAAAAAGTTGCATGAGTTGAGAGAAAAACTGTCCAAGTACACACTAATATCCGTCCAATTTCTGGAGGGTAGCGATGATTTATCCTTTCTTGTGAATTTGTAAAGTAAATATCAAACTTCTTATGTATGGTGCTTGGCTGGCTTCTCTACAAGTGCCTGATGTTGGGGCCAAATTCTCCTTTTGTGGTAATCGTTCTATGATTGCAAAGTCTAATATTGATGCTGGGAATCTTGGGTTGTTTATCCTTTCACATGTACTTGTTCCTCCCAAACAATTGATAGCACTTATGTCATTTTGCGGTCCTATCGATTGTTGGTTTGATTACTTGAATATTGTTAAATATAAGCATAAAATTTCCATGTGTAGTATGTTCATGAAGGGTTCTGTTTATGGAAGCTTTAACAAGAAGAACCTATTATATATAGATAGTCATCCTTGCACCTGTAGGAATATTACAAGGTTCATAAATAGTTCTAGGTGCTCTTTATTTTCTGCAAATTGTTCATTTGAGGAACACTTCAATGACCAGGATTTCTTTATGAAAAGGAAATCATCAAGATTTGTTGTTATACATGCAATACGTAGTCTGTCTCTTGTTGACGAGTTGTTAATAAACTACAACTTTCCTAGACCACCAACCGCTTGTCAGAGACATCACGCATTGGGATTACCCTTAGACGTTCGCTTGGAGCGCAAGACATAAAAACATTGATTAATTGTATTTGTAAATTTACAATGGGATTAATGTTAATGTATTTCTTAGTTTTAAATTATGTTTTATAAATTTTTAATTGAATTTATAATTTGAATTTGAAAATGTGTTGCTCAATTTTAAATTTCTATATTTAATGTGGAATTGATGTCAACTTATTGCTCAATCTAAATTTTTCCTTTATAAATTATTTGCAGCTTATCATTTTGTATTGGAAATGATTCTTATGCTTCTGTAATAATTGTTTTGTATAATAATAGATCAAACCAATTTCATTGTGCTTACTAACATCATCGATGTAATGTTCAATATTTTTTAAATCAGGATTTTGATGATGAGTGACCCGCCTACCATTTTTTGTTGCACCCCGGTACAATTTCAAATCGAGAGAAGGCTGAAAAAGAGTGCAACTTGGAGATGAAGCATATCAAACATGGTTGAATCAACCACTTATTCGATTTTCACTGCGTCCATACTCACTAATTGGGAATTCTTATAGTGATAACAATTCTTCACATGTTGGAAATGGAGGGAATGAATTAGACGTTGGCATGGATGAGTTATTATGACAAAGGAGTGCCATGGATGCAATGTTGTTTTATACATTCCAGGACAATGAGTTATGGGATGATGCTTGTATAAATAAATCCTTCTTCGAATGATCAACATTGCCTAGGTGTTCGACGGGGGACACCAAGTTCGACTGAATGAGTTAATTTCTTTTATGGTAGAAGCAAAATAGAATATGTCAACAATCCAGAACAATAAAACATACAACACACACACACATAGGAAAAATGAAAGAATTGGGAACCACAAGCTCTGTTATTATCCTCCCTTATGTTACAATAATTTACAAACTTATATAGAGTGTTGAGAAAGCTTGGGTGCCTTCCTGTTATGTTCAATTACAAGAGAAGTTGTAACAGTAAGAGAAGTGCAACCATCCATTCAAGTGGAAGTTAGAGAGACAATTTGTCGAATTCGATATTGTCGGTGTGCAGTAGTCGGTGTCAACATAGCATGTTGGATTCGCCAGTCTTTGACGAGTTATGTTGTGATTGGTTGCAGTGGATGCAATAGTCGGTGTCGACAGAGCATGTTGGATTCGTTTGTCTTTGATGAGTTATGTTGTGATTGATTCCAATGGATGCAGTAGTCAGTGTTGACGGATCATGCCAGAGTCGTTAGTCTTCTAAGAGTGATGTGATTAGTTCCAATGGATAAAGTAGTTGGTGTCAATGAAGCATGCTGGAGTTGTCAATATTCGACACGTGATGTGAGAAGTCGATTAGGAGTATGCCAACTTGTCAAAAAATACAATCGACTTCTTGGCTGGATCATTCCTCCCTTATTAAGAAGAAATGGTCCTTATTGCTTGCTCAAGTAGATGAGGAAACTTATTGGTCAGCTCATTAGCATAATACCACTTTCCTTGGGCTAGGAGTTGTCCTACTTTAGATACCTAAAGCAAGGGATTTGTTTACATCCATGTATGGTGTACCCTTCGTCCAATTGTGTCACAAGGAAGAGGATCCTGGACATCTGGATGTATGTCTTCAGGTTCTCTTGTCTACAAGTCTGTTTTTTCTAGAAACGGTGCAATGATATGGTCGAAGTAGATACACATTAAAGACTAGATGCAGACTTAGGTATGAAGAAATGTCGAGCTTGAAAACGTTTTCCCAAATCTACTCAAGAATAGTGTATGGATCATAATGCAAAGGCTTTAGCTTCTTGTATGGACTAGTTAACCGATATTTCTTGAGGTGTAGCCATACCTGATCCCCAACTTGAGAAGAATGAGGAATACATTGCTTTACATGTCGGGCCTTAGCTTTTTCATTAGCTCAATGTAACATCTCCTATGCTTGTTTCTGAATGTCACAAATTTTATCCATGAGCAGTGCTTTCTCAACTTCTTGCTGTCCATGATTAGTGCCATCCAATTGTGTCGAATGAATGATCAAGTCAATAGGCTTCACGGGTTGAAATTCATAGCAGATATTAAACAAACTCTTTCCTGTAGAGCTATATTGAGCACGATTGTAACTATGATCAATGTATGGGAGACATTCAACCCATGTTTGACGATGCTTATGGTTATACATGCAGAGAGGTTGTACAACCAAGAAATTCACACCTTTTGTCTATTCATCTGTTTGAGGATGGGATGTCCTCGACAAAGAAAAGTGTGTGTCAAGTTGCTTCTAGAGGGTTTTCCAGAAAATGCTAACAATTTTGGCATCTTTGCAGAAAACAATAGTTTTCGATAGACCAAAATGCTTCCATACATGTTCAAAGAAGAGTTGAGTAGTCAATTGCACTGTTGTTTCCTTCTTTAAAGGAATGAGAATGACCATCTTGGAAAATCTATCCACTACGACCAAGATCGTGTCATGCTAATGCTGGGTGACAATGTATCTGGTCAAGTAATCCATAGAAATATATTCCCAAGGTTAATGAGGAACTGGAAGGGACGTATATAATCCTTGTCGTCTGATAGATGATTTAGCAATGGCAAAAACAACGCATGATCAGATATACTTGTAGACGTCAGATTTAAGTGTAGGACAAAACAAATAATTCTGAAGAATGAAGAGGGTCTTTGCCACTCCAAAGTGTCCTACATTCTTGCTGTAGTGCACATCCCAAATGAGATTCTATCGGTGCTCACTTGTTGGTACATAAAGTTATTCGAGCTTTTATAGAAAGATGTCTTTTAGGAAATAGTCGATGGTAGATGACTTGTCGGTCTGAAGCTGTTGATAGACTGATGAAAATTTGTTGTCTACTTGATACAACTGAGGCTAAGTGCTAATGTCATATCCCTACATACTCATCACTCAAAGGAGAGTAATGGGCGGTAGACTTAGAAAATCAACTACAACATTGGATTTCCTTTCTGATACTTAATTACCAATTGGAATTGTTGTAGGTAATTAATCTGCTTGATTTGTCAAGTTGTGTGCAGCTTGGAATGGGATGAAGCGAACTGTAGAGGCTTATGGTTGGTGTGAACGACTATTTTGTTTCCAATAACATGGTGTTTCCATTACTTGAGCGCTTGAACAATGGCGTAGAGCTCCTTTTCATATGTCGAATACCTCCTAACGGTGTCATTGAAGGTTTCTAAATGAAAATCAATCGGGTGACCAGATTGTGTGATCACCATGCCCAAGGCAGAGTATGAGGCGTCTGTCTCAATCTAGAAAGGCTAATGCAAATCAGGTAACACAAGTACTGGTGCAATACAAATATGGTGCTTAAGCTATTCAAAAGCTTGTTGTTGTGATAGGGTCCACTTGTAAACAATGATTACATTCCCTTTAGTCAACTGATTCAACGACCAGGCTATGTGACTGAAGCTGAGTACAAATTGTCGATAAAAATTTGTCAAACCAAGAAAGCTTCTTAGTTCATGAATGTTATGAGGAATGGGCTAGTTTTTGAGGATATATATCTTTTCTAGGTCGACGTGAATGCCCATAGAGTCAATTACATACCCCAATTATTTGATGTTGTTCATGGAAAATGAACACTTATCCATATTCAAGTAGAGTTGATGTTATCGGAGGATGTCGAGGACTTGTCAGAGATGTTGGACATGTTCCTCCCACGTTCTACCATAAATAAAGCTTTCATCAAGATAGAAAATGACATATTTTTCTATAAAAGCTCGTAACACATCATCCACATATCACATGAAGGTTGCAGGTGCATTGGTTAAGCTGAAAGGCTTCAGTAACCATTCAAACAACTTTCCTTGGTCTTGAAAGTAGTATTCCATACATTTGAGGGCTCGATCGAAATTTGATGATTTCCTGACTTAAGATTGAGTTTAATAAAGAATTTAGCACCTTTCATAAAATCTGTGAATTCATCAACTCTTGGAAAAGGTTAATGATTCTTCATTGAAATCTTGTTGAGTAACATGTAGTCGATGCACATGTGCCAAGTTCCATATTTCTTCGGAACAAGAATAACTGGAATTCTAGAAGGAGGGGAACTGGGTTGGATATGGCCCTTGTCAATCAAATCTTGGATCCTTCAATGAATTTATTTATTCTCAATAATGGATCTCCTGTAGATAGATCCATTAGGTAGAGAAGATCCAAGAGCGAGTTCAATAGAGTGTTTTACCTAGTAGTATAGCGGTACTCCATGGGGTGATTTTAACATATTCCAGTATTCTTCAAGAATGTTGTTGATTTTTTGCTACTTTTGGGAACTACAGTTGTCGGTTGGTCGACAAGTTGCTACAATATTCCTAGAATGTTGAAGCTTGATCATGATAAATCTGAATGTTTGAGCATGGTTTATCAACGTTTTTTCCTATTTAGCAGATGCCATTTCAACTGCCAGTGTCGGTCACCATTTTAGTATTCCATAGCACTGGTTGCAAATTTTGACAATCACCTTTTGCGGTCGTGCCTGATAACTTCCATGTCAATCCCACATTAAACAATGCATCAGATACGAAAAAATCCTGAACCACATCGCATAGTACTTCATCTTTGAAAGGATTAATGAAGTATTCGAGCTTGCATTATCGAGTGATTCTAAGTTCTTGTCCATCCTTCATCCAACTAATGTGATAAGGCCGAGGATGCAATGTGGTGACAAGACCTAGTTTCTTCACAAGATATTCAGAAACAAAGTTCTTCTGGATTCCATTATCCATAACCAGATGTAATGGATTTTTTTGAACCCAGATCTTTGTATGGTATGGCGCTCTCGTTCCTCCTTGTCGACAATAATCGAGTCTATTGGAGTTGTCAATGTCGATGCCAAGAGGTCCAATGATTTTGGGTCGGATTTCATGATGGATTTATCATATATATTAGATGCAGACATTTTTTCCAGAAATGTCTTCTGAGCTTTGTATTCAGACATGTCATTCCAAGATGAGTTGTGGTAATCACACCATTTCCTGGTAGGAGCTTACCTAGTGTGATCCCTCTTGTCTTTTTGAGAGTTTCACTTGCCCTAATCTTTCCTTAGTGGATTTGGATGGGTAGGGAGTTTGGAATTGTACGAGTCAGATATCGACAAAGACTTCTTTGCGGATAGTCGTCCCATCGGTTTAGTTGTGAGTCATGATTTTCCATTCTGCTTGGATTCAAGTTTGATAACATAATGTAATGCATCTTCGAGCATATTGATAGTAAGGAACTCCATCTCTTGCTGACTGTATGGGGATAAACTGCTGACGTACTTTAGAAAGAGCAGTTTCTCTTCTTCTCGAACACCAATTCTAGCCATGATTCGATAGAAATTATTGGTATAGCTTTGCACGGATTGGTCTTTCCACTTCCTTAGCTGCTGCAACTTCTTATATTGTTGCTCAATGTATTTGGGTGGATAGAGCTCTCTTTGGACATGCTTGACGAATTTATCCCATGTGTCTATGGGGTTGTATTATTTATCCATCTTTGTCGATAGATTCTCCCACCAATAGTGCACATAAGTCGACATATTTAAGGACACAATGGTGATATTATCAGCTTCTAAAAGTTGATTCACAGAGAAATAGTATTCCAGTTGCTGTACCTAGTTTTTGATGGATTCAACAACATTTTTTAATTCAAGATTCAATATTTCCAAGTTCATTTGAACCTTAAAGGAGATGATTTTTTCAGAAGTGTATCTTGTCGATGTTCCTTCGGAAGTCGAGGTGATTTGCATGAGAATCTCATTCAACTGAGCGAATATTTTTGTTTGCTGTCAAGCCAATGCTTGCTCTTTGAGTTGCTTTGTCTCTTCGGTTGCATGGATTTTGTATGCTTTCTTTTCCATCTTCAGATGAGTGTTTTGAACTAGTGGATAGTCATAAGTTGAAGGTAGCATCTGTCCGGATTGTTGAGTTTGAGAGCACATTTGCACATGCATAAGTGAAGTAAATTCACAAGAAGTGTCTACGTAGAAATTACACAAAGTCAGGATGAAAATATTGAATACCAGATGGTATCTTTGATACCAATGATCTGTGTCACTTAGGTGTTCAATGGAATGAGTTGAGTGATGTGATCGGTTCCAATGGATGAAGTAGTCGGTGTCGAAGGAGCATGCTGGAGTAATCGATATTTGGAGAGTGATGTGAGAATTCAAATAGGACTAGGACAACTAGTCAAAAAATCCAATCGAATTCCTGGATGGATCACCAAAAGCCTTAAAATGACAAATTCCACACCTCTCTATGAACGTGGCCGGTCGAAGTCTACACCGTTTTGGATAACAATGTTAGTGTACAACTTGAAAGCAAAGTATGGTATGTCTGATGTGAATTTCTCAATGATGTTGAGGTTAGTGACCATCAACTACATTATATTTTGAGGATTCTTGTTACATAATGATCATTGAAAATGGTCAATTTTATAAACGTTAAGTGACCTTGTACATTTGTATTTCCCACTAACTACAAGTTATTCAAAGATAAGGTACTTATGAATGATAGTGTCTTTCCTAGAAGCTGCAAGGGGGCAAAGGAAATGTTGAAAATGTTGGGTGTTGAGTACATATCATATCATGCATGCCCCAATGATTGTATTCTATATAGAGGTGAATATGTAGATAAAGAGATGTGTACAAAATGTGGGCATGACAGGTACACATAATCGAATAAAAAGGGTAAAGAACATGGTCCTTCTCATAAGATATTGAGGAACATTCCTATAATCCAAAGGATTTAAAGGATATTTTGTTGCAAAGAATTAGTTATGTTGCAGGGATGACATACATCACATTGAAGTGAAGGAGTATTGCGAATCCCAACAGATTCAATAGCCATGAAGCATATAGAGGATACATGGCCCAATAAATTCAAGGATGAAGTACACAACCTTAGATTGAGCATAGCCATCGATGGTGTCAAACCATATTCCCAACCAGACAACACTATACTATTTCGCATGTAGTGGTGGTCATTAACAATACCCCCCCATGGTTGTCCGTAAAGAATGGACATCTTATGTTGGATCTTATAGTCCCTGGTAGAAGATAAGTGAAGAATATGGATGTTTACCTATGACCATTTATCGAAGAGTTTAAGGAATTATGGGAAGGGTTACATGTATATGATGTATCGAGACCCATCCGATCAGAGAGGAGTTTTACATTGTATGGCATATGTGCATACACTACACATGATTATCCGGGGTTGGAAGTTTGCTCAGGTAAATATGTTGTTTGGTTTGTTTATATTCAAAGCAATATTTTTTTGGCACATTTAATTCATTGCGACTATCTGATATTAAACATTGACAACGTGCTCTGTATACCATAATATCGCAGGTCTTGTAACAAAAGGTTATCATGAATGTAAATGTTGTGGACATTATATTAAATCTAGGTGGTCCAAATACCTACGAAATATAGTGTACGACTGATCTAGGGTATTCCTTCGAGAAAACCACCCTTAAAGAAGAGAAACATCCGCTTTCAATGGTAAACCAGGGAGAACCCAAACAACTAAAATAATGACATTGTTTGACTGGATTAGGGCATATGACAGAGATAGGGAGAAGGAAATTGCAGAGATGTTCGATTCAAATGGGGAATCTATGTTCGATTATATTGAATTATTTGACACCTATGATGAGAAAATGCCCCAAGGAATGAACATGAAATCAATATTTTATGAGCTCCCATATTGGGAGCATATTAATATTTCCCACTTACTAGATCCCATGCATATATTTAAAAAGAATTATGTTAGTTGTGGCGTCACATATCATAAAAAAAAGTGACAAGTTGAAAGTCCAGAAAGATCTTATTTTTTTCAAATGCTAAAAAGAAGCATTACCCAAGACAAGAAAATAGAGGAGAGGATGGCCACTCTTTTTCAATTATAAGAGACAATGTCCCATGGATTTTGAAGGAAGAAGGTCTTAATTTGGCAAAGGAGGTTATATTCGGCGTGAAGGCACCTTCTTGTTATAGGCCTTCTCTACGATGTTACTTCACTATTGATGAAAATTTGGTGGGTTTGAAATCACATGACCATATCAACCTTCTAAGGGTGCATATAATGTCCAAAAAATGTTTTTAATATTCTTTTATATATTTTACCAGACAAGTTAAAATGAAATTAATTTATTGGTTTTACTTTGTAGTGTCATTATCCATTGTTTGCGCATGGGTATGTGAACCGTGACGTTTCCGATGACCTGCAATGTGCTATATCTAGACTATATGCATTTGTACGGTGGATCACATCAAATGAGATTTATGGGTGATTCCATGAAGGTGGGTAACACTTTTTGGTCAAATTTGGCGATGAAAACCTGATTTTTTACTCATGTGCTAGATAGAATCCCTCGAAATGCATATATGCCATGTGAATTTCGATTTGTAGTAAAAAAACAAATGGTAGAATATTATGTTGGCTTCCCAATGTTTTTATTGTTTAAATATTCCGATGTCATTTAATGTGTGAAATTTTGCATTTAATGAACTAGGTGACCTTAATAATTTGAAGAAGTTAATAAGTGGCTCATGTCCAACCCCAATAATTCAATCTTACATTAATAAT
>LPNX010027773.1:0-21491 GCA_001517045.1 Pseudotsuga menziesii
TTTAAGTTTGTTACAAGTCATTTAGAAATTGGTTGGGAAAGTTAATGCATGGGGATGGGAAGAGTATGGGAGTCAAATTCGAATTTGGGAAGCCACCCATTTTTTGAAAACGTGTTTTTGACTTCTTGGGAAAGTAAATGCTTGGGAATGCATGCCCATCCCATTATGGACCCATAAGTTTTTCTCTCTCACGCAGTTGGAGCTGTTGGGCTCTTCCCTTCACGTTTTTTTGGTTGTTTCCTCCTTCCACGGCTGGGAAAAATCTGTTTTTGATATTGTTCAGTAAATGGGCAAAGCAGAACCACGATTTGGGGGTGAATAGAGGATGTTTTTCCTTTCCCACGCGGTTGAACTTGCTGGGCATTTTCCCCTCACGATCCCTGGCGTTTTCTTCATTTCTCCATGCCCATAATTCGTTTTCTCTGTTGTTGAGTGAATGTGCAGCAAAGGTTCACATTTTTGGGTGTTTGTTGAGGCCGAATTGGCTTTTGAAATGCCCATAGGCGTTTTTTGATTTTGGGATTCACAATTTGGGTGTGAATGATGGTCGTTTTTGCTCCTACTATGCCCATAAATGTTTTATGAGTTTAGATGTACGATTTGGGGGTTTATGGTGGTCGAGGTTGCTCCCATATTGCCCAAGAATGATTCTTGGAATCGTATTTGCTCACCCTAGGTTGTTTTTCCCCATCTGCCATTTTTGTTTGTGGTTGTCAAACGTTTCTCTACAACCCAGAACTTGTATTTTGTTGGGAAGGGAATCCTTGTGTTGGATTGGCTATGTAAGTCCAAGGAACCCATATGTTAGAGGGTTGACTGTGTTTGAATGTGATTGTTGGCTTGGTTGAGTAAGTCCAAGGAACCCCTATGTTATTGGCTTGTTGCCTTAATAGCATGTGAAACCCAATTGTTTATTGGCTTGGATGGACAGTCTGTGAAACCCAACCGTGTGTTGGCTTGACTGTGGGTGTATGGTCTTGTTGTTCCCAAGTTCCTTATGGAAATCATGCCCAACTCGGGGGTGGCAGTAATGCTGAGAGATTGATGAGCGCACTGGCCTATGGTTGGGTGGAATGTTGCAGTGACATAGCTAGTTGCGGGGAAGCTTCTTCTCAAGATAAGTATTTCTTGTATTTAACTCTGCAATTGTATTTGTTTTGTAAATTATCATGAACATGTTGAATGCTTGAATATGAATGAATGTATTTGCTTCCATTGTTTAATGAATTATACATTTGCATGTGTATGTATTTAGTTCAATGCATTTTATTTTATATGTTATGGGGACAGATTGCCCAGTCTAACAGCAATAGCAGTGTTGGTCACGTCCTCTCGAGATGAGGAGAGGGGACGTGACAATATCTATGCCTCGAGATTAATGTGTATAAATGCAATTTTTTCAGCACTCACCAACATCCATGTTGCTTTACAAAAACAATCAATAATATCCTTGTAATGTTATCATTCTTCCATATTACCCAAGCCAAACAACAAAACATTATCTACAAACAATAAATGGGTAATGGATAAGGATCAATGGATTTTAATACCTTTCATATCATGCTCCTCCTTCGATTTACTAATAAGTATACTCAATCCCTCAATGACCAAAATGAATAATAAAGGAGAAGGCGATAAACCTTATGTAAGCCCCCTACTGCTACCAAAGAAAGAAGTAGGGGATCCATTGATAAAAACTGCATAAGAGACTGAACTGATACAAGCCATGATCCAATTAGTGACTTTGACAAAGAGCCTGATCTGAATCAGCATAAATATGATAAAGGACTAATCCACACAACCATACGCTTTAACAAGATCCATTTTCAATATGAAAGCTTGAATATGTTTTGCTTTCATCAAATGGAGACATTCTTGTGCTATCCCTAATGCATCCAGTATTTGCCAATTTGAAAGAAACCCAAATTATTTAGGTGAGATGCATCTCTCCAAAATCGGCTTTAATCTGTTTTAAATTAGTTTTGTAATGATTTTATACACCAGGTTGCAAACTGAAATAGGTCAAAAGTCATTAAAGGACTCATGCCTATCCTTTTGCGGGACCATAGTAATAAAAGTGCTATTAAGGTTTTCTAGAATGAATTCCTTCATCTTGAACTCTTCAATGGCCTGGAGGAGGTCTTAACCCACAATATATATATAAAAAAAGCAGAAAGAATTCCACAGTCTAGCCATCAAGGCCTGGTCTTTTGTCTTTCATAAAATTCCTTAGGACCTCCTTAACCTCTTCCTGAGTAAAATGTTTGTCAATATTCTTGTTGTCTTCAATGCTAAAAAATATTGAATACTACTTAATTATTCTAAGTTAAGCATCTAGGCTATTTGTAAGAACTTGCTTGAAGATATTTGCAAAATGAAACACCACACCACTTTTGAGATCCTTTTGATCATTCAAGAGAACACCTTCACCATTCCTAAATTGCCAAATAGAATTGATATTTCTCGTATGTGAAGCAAAACGCTGAAAAAATTTAGTATTATAGTCTCCTTCCTGAATCCACAAAGAACAACTCTTAAGCCTCCAAGTGGATTCTTGCTACACCATACTCTTACCTCTACGAGACTCCAGACAAAGCAACAAGTCATTTATTTCTTCTGAGAAAAACTCACCATCCACTTTATTTTCTAGCACTGCAATATCATTTCAATACAAACTAGCTCCTTAAAATTCTCCCTTTTCTTATCTTTATCCCACTTAGCCACTTTGAATCATAAACACTTGAGCTTCTTAATCATCTTTTGTAATGGAGAGACTAAAGTCTCCACATAATCTGTCATCCACCAGAGAACAAAATTCTGAATCCAATAACCACGTTTTTGTTGAATTTGAAAGGATAACTAGACTTATTGGAATCAAAGTACACCTACAAACAAAACGGTTTATGGTCTAATACCCTTGTTAGTGTTTCCCATGAGTGAAATCTACCCACTACCAACCCCAAATCTTTCGTCATTAGGAATCTAGACAAATTCTTCGCAATACCAGCATCACCTATACGTCCATTCAACAAAGTAGGGACTAAAACAACAGGGAGAACATCAACCAAATTTTCCCTCTCAAAAGTATTCTTAAAATATGAATCCAAAGGATTAGATGCAGCCTTTAATCCCCAAAATTCATTGGCAATCAACGTTAATTAAGGTCCCCTACTAAAACAAGTGAAGGGTCATCTAACAAACCCTCGTCCTTCGTCTTGTCCCAAAAAATCTTCTTACTCTTATAAGGAGCATAGATATTAATAATATTGAGTGACTGATCCATACCCCTAAGCCGTCCTTCAATCTTGATACCTACAAAAGTGTGATATGGGAAGAAATTAGCAAGGACAAGATTCCATGCCACTAATAGACTCCCCGAAAATTCATTTGCATCAACACTTTCCAAGATGGCTTAACCTTAAGAAAGAATTCAAAAGCCATGACCCCCGTAGCCATAGTGAAGTGGAGCAAGACATTATCCGAACCAACCCTATCTAAAAGTCTCTTAAAGGAAGCTCTTTTGGAAGAACTGCCAATCCCTTGAATGTTGAAGGAAAAAATTATCATTAAGGCACCCCCTGTCGGGGAACATCTACTCTAAGAACCCCATTTAGGTCATCAACAGGTGAATCCAAGGATAACGTCGTCAAAATAGTCATAATGGAAGATAGCTTAGGGTTAATCCACTTGCTAGAGTCTCTAGGGCAAGTCACAGACTTATTTTTGGTTTCTTCTGAGATGTAACATTATGATACCTAATTGACAAGATGGGGATATCCTGGTCTTCAAAGTCCCTACATGCAGGAATCCCCACATAAGTTTCAAGTGGAATTTTGTTAGAACCCTCCACACCAAATGAGTGTTCTCCTCGAGAGAGTGGTTGAAACCATTAACTATTTGGGATGAGGACAAACAAATATCTAAGTGACGAGACTCTCCCTCGGAATTCTTTGTATCCAACACCTCGCTCTTGAGATAGAGTAGCATGTGGTTCAACAATAGGCACCAAGGAATTAGGGTTGCCACTCCCTAGAGGCAAAGCATCTATATGAGGGTTTAATAGAGCGAGGACCAAATAGTTTTGTACCACTGGTTTTGGAGTAACATCCTTCTCCACATTCATCCGCACAAAAGTCATTTCCCCCATAATTTCATCACTAGAAAGAGACTTAAGCAAAAGGGGAAAGAAAAGATGAAACTTACCCATAAACTACGGTGAAAAATCCCCTTCCAAAGGCATCAGAAAGGAAATATTGTCCCTGAAATCATTCACCTCCTCCTGCAAAGGAGAGTCCTTAGAATAAATGTTGAATGATCTCGAACAATTATTGCTTAAATGGCTCGTTCCATGACACCTAAACCATTGAAAGGGAACTCACCAATAAACAAGTATTTGCATGAATGTCACTCCATCCTATCTGACATCAATACTCTCCAAAAGACCTTTGGTCATATCCACTTCAACCAAAATTCTTAGAATACGCTTGTCATTTTACATTAATGTCTCTTCAACGACCATGATAAACTTCCCAATAGAATTACCCAACTCCAAGAAGGCCCTAAAGTTCCAGCAATGCAATGGCCAACCTGGTAACAAAATCCATAGGTGCCTATGCTAGATTTTTTCTTTCCATGGTATAAAGGAGGGATGCCAGCTACATAAGACCAGTGACCCAACACCTACCACCCAATATATGGAGGAAATTAATTGCTTACTCTCCTTTGACAAGAAATGTAATTCAATCCAAACATTTACCAGCATGATGACTCTTGGAACATGATGAATCAACAGCTTCTAAACACGTGCAATCCAGTTCAAAATCTCCACCCTACTCATCTTAATGTATTCAAATTTACCTAACAAATCCTTGGACTTAATCCCTGAACCATCTCACGAACGATGTGTTTCCCCAGCACACACAACGCCTTGCCCTTTCAAGCTTTTTCCAACGTACTCCTTCTTCAAGCTCGAGCTTTTTCACCTCCTAATTGTCTTCTATAACCCCACTCCACAAAATGATCAAACTTTCCAGCAGCATTTATCGGGACTTCCCCAGCTTAGAGCAAAGACTCGACGTTATAATCAGTAAAAAACCTTGCGCCTAAATCAACAATGTAATGTCCCCGACCCTCCGACCGACGAAGAGGATGCTACTACACGCCAAAACATTTGGACATCTAGCCCCATGAACATGTACATTCATAATCATTGTTGAAATGTTGAAATAAAATGCTTGAACTAAAACATGCATACATGATTATTTATCATACACAGCGGAAGCAACATACATTCGTACAAGCATTCAACATGTCCATGATGATCATTAACAGTAAATAGGATTGCAGAAGTAAAATAGACAAAATTACTTATCTTGTAAGGAGCTTGTTCCGCAACCAGCCACGTCACTGCAACGTTCCACCCAACCATAGGCCCGCGTGCTCCTTAATCTCTCAGCAACGCTGCCACCGCTGAGCTGGGCATGATTCCCCAAGGAATAAGTAACTAACAGGCTTACACATAGCCAAGGTAACAACACCACAAGGGTACACAGTTCAGCCAAGCCAACACGGTTGGGTTTATCATGCGAACAACAGATCAACCAAGCCAACACAGTTGGGTTTATCATGCGAACAACAGATCAGCCAAGCCAACAGAGTTGGTAAAGGCTAATGCTAAGCTGATGAGCTCATTGAAGAGCTGCAGACACCAACACCAGAACCAGCCTGGATTCTAGAACACCCACACACACCCAACACAAGGAAGTCAGTCCCTTCTCTGCAACGCAGTCCCTCAGACCCTGATCTTCCCTCCAGTGCTCTTTAGGGGCTGTGGAGAAGAAATCCATCTTAGTGGCTCTGTCTATGTGGTTCTCGACCCACCAGGTTTATCAAGCACCTCAGGCCCTCATTCACCAACCCCAAATAGTCCGGGGACAAATCCACTGCATGCAAGCAGCCAAACAACTATTCAAGCGTTTACAGGGAAAAACACAGTTGAACAGAACGTAGGAACTCACAGCAGTCCTTCAAGCGATACCACCACAAAAGGAAAAGAAGACACAGCCTAACAAATCGTGGCAAATGACAGCCCACGATCAACCCTGAGCCCACAGCACACAAATCGCACTACAGTCACTGGGAAAACTTATACAGACCGGGAATGAAACAGGTCCCGACTTCCAACTATGCGTGAGAGACAAAAACGCAGCCCATAGAACTATCCAGGACCTCCAGCTACAATTCAACGATGGAACTAATAGGACAATACGATGTCTGATAATGATGGGAAAGGCACAAACTCTGCGTGAATCCCAGGTAAAGAATCAATCCGCAGTCATCAAATCCATGAGGCAAAAAAAAGAACTATCTTCTGCGTGAACAGGAAGGAAAACCCACAGACTAGCAATCCTGAGAGAGAAGGCAAACCCCCCAACGATGGAATGTGGATTCTTTTACTCAGCTCGCGTGAGAAGAGACGAACAGACTCACGATCTGGTGAGTGGACAGACCCAAGATGCGTAGTGGAGAGAGTGGGAGCGGGGGAGAGCGTGAACGGGCGTGGGCGTGGCCTTCCTGCCAGCCAATTCGCTGTCCCAACTAGCAACGAAACAACTAAGGGTGGTGATGACACATGGCTCTTTTTCCATGACTCAATGTTCAACATTCCTCATCCTTATCCTTTGGAATCATGCCCCTTCTCAATTTAGTTGCAGTGAACATAGCTGGCTGGGTTATTAATTAAAATGCACATTTACATGACGTCACAATTTAAATATATGCCGCATGTCCAGACATACCATCGGTGACCATTCCTAAACAGAAACACAACATAACCAAATATATGGTGGGGCCTTGGCCTTTAGCTCCGCACCAAGATTATTTACAATATATGTATCATGTATTTTAATGCAAGCAGGGTCAAAACCGGGGTATTACAAACAACCATTTTATGGGGTATATACACAATTTGCAAATAAGAGTTTTCCCAAACCCTAGAACCAATACCTAGAGAAGGAGATGTTTCACTACCAATAACCCTCCAATCTTTACCTCAGTTACCCCCGTTACCAGATTCAGACATATGACCTTTTCAAATAGGTGTCTGAAGTATTTTCGACAAATGTTGCAATGCTTGCATGCCTAGAGATTCCTCAGTCACCATCATGACCCAATCCCATACATCTGAAAAAGTAACCAAGGAGAAGTACACCACAGTACCCACAATACCACCCCCTTTCAAAACTCAATAAGAATAAAAAACACAGAGACAAGACAAAAACTAGGATAAAAAAAACATGTAAAACCCTAATGCAAGCAGAAACCGATCAAAGGTAATAGAAGATGCTTTACATGCTAGCATGGAGAAGATGAATTGTTTGTTTTGAAAATTTATTCTTATGTTGTAATTTGATTCTATGTAGATTTAAATGTTGATGTTCTTTCAATTGCATCGAGGTGCTCTAAATGTTAGTATGGAGAAGATGTTGTGACATGACAACCAAATAAATTTGATAAAGTTATTTGATGGCATATGTAAGTTCAATTTTAAATTTTATACAAAATCTTTAAAAAGTAAAAACAACATAGATCCATGCTAAATCTAACTATATGAAGCACATAGAGGAATCAATTTTCTACATCATGAAATTTAAAAAAAACACTATCTTTCTAAATTATTCATGTATTTCCAATAAGTCATATTCATGTATTTTAATGATATATGCATATTAAGATTTAAAAAATACACAGAAACCATCTACATTATTCATGTATTTCCAAAAAGCCATCTTCATGTCTCAAATTTAGGTCGAATAATCATTACTCTTCATTAAGGAATTTTTACTATAATGTTGACTACAAAGGATTGATGTGGGTGACAAGGGATTCAACCATTGTGTGGGTACATGGGATTCAACCATCGTGTGGGTACATGGGATTCAACCATCGTGTGGGTACACGTGTTGGTACAAGTACCTCCTTATGTGTAGTTTGTGGTGGGCAAGGATGGAATTTGACGGATAAATGCCCGTCATGGGTCAATTTACCCGTCAAATACAACTAATATTTTACGGAGACCATCAAAATCTAGCTTAAAATACAGAAAACGTTTCATATTTTGATTGTTATTGGCAATTTTGACCGGTGTCAGCCATTTGAAATACCAACCCTGGTGGTGGGCATTGGCATTGTTATGGGAATTTATATCATAGGTGATATCTTGGATGTGTTTTTTTCTTTATATTACATTAATCATTTTTTTTGTGATATGTTATTTTTTTCCCATAGTAAAATGTGTAAAAGGGTTCATAGGATTAATATATATATATATGTAAAAGGGATTAATATATATTAATGTGTAAAAAGGTTCATAGGATTAACAAAAAAACGCCGGCAAATTGGTCCTAAACCGAAGCATACTTTCCCTGTTGGATACTTTGATGGTGCAGCACAAAAGAATGAGGGTGGAGCTGGGTTTGTGATCTATCTCAGTGAAACCCATTATTTCAGTTTTTCAGTGGGATGTGGAACTAGCACTAACACCCGAGCAGAACTTCTTGCACTTTGGTCTGTCCTCAGAGTAAGCTATATGATGGGACTGCCCATACAAATGATTTTCGGTGATTCAATGGTGATTATTTCATGGGTCAAAAGACTTTCTGCCCTTGAAATACCCACGTTGAAACATTGGTGCGATGATATATTTTCAATGCTGCAACTTGTCCCACCGGTGACCTTCAATCATATATTTCAGGAGCACAATATGCTAGCTGATGGTCTATCAAAGATGGCTCTGAAATAGGAGGTGGGAATAGGACATTTCTCTGAAACATTGGATGGGAAGGTCATTGGAGATGGCCATTTTTCACTTTTTTGATGGATGTTTATCTTCTTTTTACAGCATAAGGTTGTCATGTCATGTTATGTATTTTCTTTCTTTGTCTGATTTGGGAGACATTTCAGCTAGCTGTGTCGTACTATGGAATGTATGTTTGCAGGTCACTTTCGATATTTTGGAATTATCTGACCTGAGTACTCAGGGATGATGAGAAAAGTCTGCATAGATCAGACTTTGTTTTTTCTCCTTTATTGGCTGACTGTCACGCTGAACATGCCTATCTTTCTGGTGTTTGGATGGGGCTGGAATGTTATCATACCACCTGTCATGTTCATGTTTGTTGTTTAATATGTCTTTTTTATTCATATGAATATCAAAGACTGGTATTTTTTCCTCTGAAAAAAAAGGATTAATATATATATATATATATATTTTGTTATTTGTTATTTTTGTTCATAATAGAATGTGTAAGAGGTTCATAGGAATATATCTAATGGAAAGTAGAATTATAGATGGGTTATAAAGGCACCGTGTATTCCATTCAATTAACCTTATAAGTATTATTTCAATTATTAACCTTATAAGTATTATTTCAATTGTTTGAGGTGTCTACCAATTATGAGGGAAAATGAAATCATTAAACATTTTTTCATATGTTTTTTAACTTTTGAAAATTTCCAATATAAATTAACAAACCAGATTTAAGTTAAATTTCATGTTATTGCTAACTTTTTATACAAAATTTCCTTATAATTAACGGATTTTCAATCAAAATGTAATGTTACATTTTAATTTAATTATAACATATTAATATAAAATCTAAAGCACCAAATGGAAAGTGGAAAGTTAATGTACATGCGATTGCACCCTTTATGGAACCATGTCTCTAGATATAATGTTTTAGTAATTACGTCTTAGGCGTTTTCTCAATGAAAGAAGTTGTCCCAAAAGATTCCTCGTCTCCCTAGCCACTAACCTTCTGACACGTGCCGCCCGGTATTTCGCGATTTTAGGTGCGTCACGCAGTGGTTAAATTTTTCGGTTGTTATATCCCGTGATCTGGCTTATCAGTTAAGTACAAGTTCTGAAAACACACGATCTTTATTCTGTCAGGTGAGTTAAGGTACAACACAGGCTTTATTTTGTCAGGCAAGTTTAGCTACATCATGACATTGTTAAATTTCTGGTTATTATATTCCGTGATCCGGCAAAGATTGAAGAAGCGGCATGGAGTTGATCCGTTAAATACACGTTCTCAGGCTTTATTTTGTCTGTTCATATTTCCGCGTAACTTCTTCCTCCGCCAAGTCCATCTTATTTTAAACTAGCTTTGCATTCACGATAAGGCCAGTAAATTTGGCACGGACAGAGGGACCTTCCGTTAAAATTTCCAAGGGCGCACTAAGTCTGAATATTTTGAGTGCAAATTCCTTACGTGGTGTTTGCAGTACTCTAATAAAACGACCGACCGGTACTAGGGTTTTTCCATTCACCAGTCGACTAGGTTACGAAGATTGATTTAATGTACATGGATATAGCCGAACAGGGAAAGAAGTGGAAAGAAACAAGCTCAAGGTGAATTCGTGCCCAGTTTAACAAGATCACTACATTTTGGAATAATCCAGATCCAGCTTTAACAGATTCATCGTATAGAATCGTTAATGATGCTCGACTACTGTCACAACAACAAAGTTAGGTAGTGGTTTCTTAGTTTCCACTTAATACTCCTAACAAAGTCTTACTCCTGACGGTGTAGAAAGCTTACTGCTTTGGAGAAAAAAATGGAAAATGACTATGCAGATTGACTATTTTTTCCATAAAGACTTGAAAAAAAGGACAAAGAATTCACCTTTGATTCTTTATTTTTGTATCCGATAATGAATTACTATTGAAATAGTCACAGAAATACGATCTAGGAGCTCCGATTCGACTGATGAGATTCGAACACGCGATACAAAATTCGAAGTAGGAAAACCAAATTTGGTTTAATATACAAAACGTTCTCCATCCCTGAACCCGATTGTGCCCCTCCAGAGATGAGAAAATTTTGCTTCCTGCAATAGCCTGCATTTTCTCTCTGATTCTGGTTTTATCATTTCCAAAGAGAACGCCTTGAGATTGCCGATTTCTTATTTTCAATTTTTGATTTCAATTTGCGATTTATTATTTTCAATTTGCGATTTATTTTCAATTTTCGATTTAATTTTCGGCTTATTTTCAATTTCTGATTTATTTCAAAATTCACTTGTGATTCTTTAATTTTGTATTTGATAATGAATTATTATTGAAATAGTCACAGAAATACGATCTAGGAGCTCTGAATCAGCGGATGAGATTCAAACACACGATATGAATTCAAAGCAGGAAAATTGAAATTCAAGCTTTGAGATCTCTGGATTCAAAGGGTCACTTAATACTCCTAACAAAATCTTACTCCTGACGGTGCAGAAAGCTTAATGCTTTGGAGAAAAAAATGGAAAATGACTATACAAATTGACTAGTTTTTCGAGAAAGATTTGAAAAAAAGGACAAAGAATTCACTTGTGATTCTTTATTTTTGTATCCGATAATGAATTATTATTGAAATAGTCACAGAAATACGATTTAGGAGATCCGATTCAACTGATGAGATTCAAACACGTGATACGAAATTCGAAGCAGGAAAACTAAATTTGGTTTAATATACAAAACGTTCTCCATCCCTGAACCTGGTTGCGCCCCTCCAGAGATGAGAAAATTTTGCTTCCTGCAATAGCCTACATTTTCTCTCTGATTCTAGCTTTATCATTTCCATAGACAATGCCCTGAGATTGCCGATTTCTTATTTTCAATTTTCAATTTTCTATTTATTTTCAATTTCTGATTTATTTTGAAATTCACTTATGATTCTTTATTTTTGTATTCAATAATGAATTATTATTGAAATAGTCACAGAAATACGATCTAGGAGCTCTGAATCAGCTGATGAGATTCGAACACGCGATACGAATTCAAAGCGGGAAAACTAAAATCCAAGCTTTGAGATCTCTGGATACAAATTGGTGACAACCCTGGTGAAAGAAGGGGAGAATTGATCTCCAGGCAGGAAAGAATCGAACCTGCGATGTAGATTTCAAAGACAAAGAACTCAAATGGGAGACGCGAATGGGGCGGGATTCAAACTTACGACCCTTGCCCTCTCAGAATATTCCTTTGCCTGATTGGGTATATAGGAAGGAGAATGCATTAATGGAGCACTAAACTTTATCTAATTAATGTAAATGGTTGAATCCGTAGATACCCAATCACCTTTACATATAACCCCACGACAATCCAGGGTTGAGCTTCATGATTACTAGTTAGCCTCCGCACATGGAGTGAAAAAACGCCCTCGAGCGCGCTCGAGGGCGCCCTTGTGCTCAAATTTCGGCCATTTCCAGTAGACCCACCTACAGCCTGGGCTTGCTCTCGGGCACCGATGCTTTCTGACAGCTACAGTACTTTGATTTGATTGAGATCGTTAATTTTAAGCGAAGTTTACGGATCACCATTGAAATTTCTGACAGTCCTGCATAGCTCTCAATCCACAATTTATCTCATGTGCGCAAACTAGTGATTTTAGCCCTTGTTATGTCATTTGAGGGCGCGCTTCCGAGACCGTCTTCTTAGTGCATGTGCGGAGCCTAAGTGAAACGTTATTCCTTTTAGCCGTATTAACAACTATTTTTTCAAAGTGTATTAACAAATATTTATTAGCAATATGCTTCGATCCAAACGTGACAGCAAACAAGTACATGATTTTAGAGTGAGAATTTTCCATGCCTCTAGAAAGAAGAGTAAAGCATGAGCAAGATACTTGTCAAAACGATAGGGATTTATCGAAAGAATTTTGATGGCTGCTTAAATAGAGCTCAGTCTCTCCAACCATATGAAAAACTTCATCCTTTGTGAGAACATCCACATTCACGGAATTAAAATTTTGAAAAAGTATACTCTCGGATATATCAACACCTAATGAAATTAAAAGCCTCCCCAGTGGAAGGTAATAGATCTTGGATTTTTACATATAGATAGATACCCCTGAGTGGTTAATACATCTTGGATTCATATATAAATAGAATTGTTTATATTTCTTTCAGGACAAAGCATCCACCATTTACAAAAAGGTGAGTGGTTATGTTGCAGTCTTGGTTTGTAATCTTGGATTTAATAATATTATGGTTAATAGATCTTGAATTCATGTATATAGATAGAAGTGTTTATATTTCTTTGAGTATTAAACATAAACCAGTTATAAACAGGTTAGTGGTTATGTTGCAGTCTTGGTTTGTGATCTAGGATCAATTTAATGATATTATGGTAGCTTTAGTTGAAAAGGTTTCTTGCAAGGATGAACATGTCATTTTTAAAGTACTTGACAACACTAACAGTACCTTGCTTTTTCTAAGCATAGCTTATAACTTGTGAAATCACACATATATAATTCACAGATATACACAATTGCATATTTATATAAGAAAAACACCCACATGGCTTATAGTGCATCTAACTTATTTTGACACAAACCAATATAACTATTGAGCTTATAAGGGACTAAAGAGAAATGATAATTATTAAGCTTACAAAGCACCAAAGAGAAATGATAGTTGTAATTTATTAACATATACATCTATAAATACACACACTTACAGAAGCATGCAAACAATTCACCAATAACGCTGTAAAGCATCTAGCACAACCCATAGCTATAAAGTTATACAAAATTTATATAATACACACAATTACAGAACAATGCGAACAATTCATTATTAACGCTGTAAAGCATCCAACTTCTCCCATACATATAAAGTTACAAAGAATTTATATAATAACATAGAAAAATAATACATATCCATACAAACACACAATTACATAAACATGCAAACAACTCCCCATACAGACTGTAAAGCATCTAAATTCTTTTACCAAAACCAATACATATAAAGTTAAAATAATATGTAATAACACTAAGGAAAAATGATAATTGGATAGTTGCAATCGCATCATGCTGACCTAGAAAGCTGTTCATATTATTGTACTTCAATAACTGAGATACTCTCACCACACAGACGGTAGTTCATATTATTGTACTTCAATAACTAAGATACTCTCACCCCACAAATGGTAGAATACATGTAGTTTCTTTTGGAACATGCACATGAATATAAAATTATATAAAGTAAAACCCAAAAATATTTAAAAACAAATTCATAGCGAATCTAAAAAATGAATTACATTATCTTCTGTCATCTTTTACACTTGGTTACCTTTAATACCACTCTCATGGATCGTCCCTATCAGTATGAGATGACGATTCATAAATCCTTCACAGCGTAAATTCTAGAAGATACGCTCTCAGAAGTTGCCTTGGTGAAACTTTCAAACTAGAAGAGGGTTTTGTGCGTCTGTGGTTGCTTCTTTTGCGGATTTTCTTTCTGTGTTTTTAAATATTGGAGATGTGAGGATGGCCTCTTGCACCAACTGTTAATGGTGGGTCTCATACACCAATTTGGTGTCTCGCTTGGCGATGACCTTAAAAATAGATTATTATTATTATTATTGTTATAAGCACGTTGTTGTATATGTGTTTCTCTTGCAACCTGTTATATAGCCCTGGAATTTGTTTTTTTAGCACTGGACTTCCCACTCCTGATTTCCGATTCGGGTTTTGGAAATCGGCTCCTCAACTTTCGAAACCTTTTCCATTTCCGCACTTCACTTTTCGGACTTGGCAACTTCAAGATTGGAAAGTTATCATGGTTCAATATTTCTTTTAGCAGAATAATGTATATAATGTTTATATATATTAAAATAGTCAATATGGTTCAATATAATCGGAAATCGGAAACAGAAAATAGACTCAAACAAAATTTCCGTGAGACCTTCCATTAAAATTTCCAAGGGCGCAGTAGGTCTGAATTCGTCCCATGAATAGGAACCCAAACCAAACTGTCGTTGTATGGATGGTATTCCCTCACCTACAATAAGCAAGAGAAGTATATAAGTAAGAATATTTATAAAACCTTTCTACAAATTGAAAACCGAAGAGTTACATAATTGTATTCTTACGTCATACTTAGAAACTCCAAACAAAACTCACCCGACAATCCATTTCATATTTTGTAAACCTGCGCAAACAGTTTTGTACAATACAAAATCATCAAGGTGGAATACTTTGTTGAAATTATAAAACGTTAATGCCAATCTACTCTGACTGAGTTATTTTCTTTCTTTCTGTTTTTATTAAATCAAATGTATTAATATATAATTTTTAATTTATTCATTTTATTAATAAAAAAACTTTTAGAAAACATGTCTTGTGCAATGTTCATTTTAATCTAATGTCCACAAATCCCAAAGAAGGGTCGTTTTAAATGGACCAATCCACAAAGTATTTCAATCGTCAATCTCTGTTTCATTGAAAATAGGAAAATGGGCAATCCACAATATAAAAACTTATATAATGAAGGTCCCTTTGAAAAAAATTGAAAATTGGAAAATCAGCAATCGGCAATAAGTGGATTTTCTTTTAAATAAAGATAGTATAAATCCACAAATTATTTCAATAGGCAGTCTCTATTTCATTGAAAATAAGAAATTCGGCAATCGACAATATAAAAACTTTGATAAACTTTGATAATGAAGGTACCTTGACATTTTTCTAATCACATAATTAAATTGATGTTATGCCCAATTTCTACATGGGGTAGCCCATTGTGGGGGCTTCAGACTGAAGTAGAAATCCAAGACCTCGGAGTTTAGAAATTATTTATTTTATATGAAATCCACAAATTATTTCAATCCGCAATCTCTCTTTCATTGAAAATAGGAAAATCGGCAATCTGCAATATAAAAACTTTGATAATGAAGGTCCCTTTGAAAAACTTTGAAAATCGGCAATAAGCAATAAGTGGATTTTCTTTTAAATAAAAATGGTATAAATCCACTATATTTTCAATTGATTTTGTTTAATCTTTGTAAGACTGTTTGCAACCAGCAATAGTGGAGGATTGTTCTACCGATTTCCCACTTGTTCGATTGGAATCGAGGAGAGGAGATTCCTTGCTTGTACCTAAAGTAACGTTTCTTCTAGTGAAAAAATTGCAAAGCAGACCATAGACGAATTCTTATAACACTATGTTGGAGAAACATAAACAGTTAAAAATCTGTGTATTACAGTGTACAAATATTTATACAACTTTAAATGAGGGACCGTGTAGTAAAATGTTCTTGTACTAAATGTTATCAATTTTATATACAATGTAAATGTGTATGGTGTGAGGTCTTCGCTATCCAACCAAATTGGAGAGGGCATGTTTAGCAGAGACCGTATCGGGAGCGAAGACCTTCCAGACTCTTCTCCACCGAATGCATCATCTCCTGAATTAGAGTTTTGTAGACTGTAAAAAATTACAACATTACAAACAAATTAATCATAGCTATAACTTTACATATGGAAAAATATTTTGAGAAATGAACAAGATGAAAGGAGGAAGTTACTGCGATTGCCCGAAGCCTGTGCTTCTGTAATGATCTCGGTATAGGTTGCCTGCCTCGGATTTTAAACAAAGGACATTTCATTATATTGAGGAGCTTATTGTCGTAAAATTACATATATAATGCAAATTGAAATATGTTAAAAATAAATAAATGAGACTATTTTTTCATATGAAAAATTCTTGTTACTATAACAACAAAGTAATCTCTTGCAACCAGCCACAACAACACAATTCTGAATATGGTGCGAGAAGAAAATACTAAAAGCATGAAACAACCCTTGAACACCGCTGCCAAAAGTATGGTAACTTTATTAAACCTTCTTTAATCAACCCTGAAATCGGAGAAATGAATCAACATTATAAATAAAAAAACCGAGCTTTCCGATTTCCGATTTCCAATATTTCGGATATCGGAAACCGGAGAGTCACGTTTTTGTTGAAATAATTTGTTAGCTTCTTGATTTCCGATTCTCCATATTTTGGATATCTGAAACCAGAGACATCGGTTTTTTTATTTATAATGTTGATTCATTTCTCCGATTTCCGATATTTCGGATCTGAGATATCGAGAATATCGTTTTTTATTTTAATACAGATCATTTGTCCGATATCCGACTTTGAGATCTGAAAAAAGACCTTTCCACTTTCCAATGGACCAGGATCGAAGGATTTACATTTCCTTGGCTCTTGTTTTTTTTGTTCTTTTTATTTTTATTTTATTTTATGTTCTACGTAGAGGAGGGAGCATAGACTGTCTCTATAGGAAAGGGAAATTGCTACAGAAAGCACAATGAAGATGCAACTAAATCTCAATGGGATCTTGTTTCCATAAGAAAAACAGTTTTTCCCCAATGGAACTTCATTTTTAACTAACACTTTTTATGTAAATGGAAGTCAAATCACAGACCTCTCTACCGAATGGCAGAAAACATTGCAATTTTTTCACAGATAAGCAATAATTTCTCCATTGAAATAAATTTATTTATGTAATAAATTTCAAATGGTGGTCCGATATGGAAGATATAAGTCAAGTAACAATTTCTCCATTGAAATAGACAATATGGACTTAATGAGTGTTTGAACCTTAATATAAATGATGGCAATTTATTTTTATTTTTAAAATTTCAAAGGTTTACAAATTCTAATTTTAATTTTAATAATAATAAAAACTCAAATTTTGAAACCAGCAATTCTATGGTGATTTTAGTCGGTTATACAAATTATATGGAGAATACTGTATAGCTCATATGTCCTCCACAAGGAAATTCTGTTGAAAGAATCCTTTTTTGCTACAGAAAAATCTGCCATTGCCTATCGACATGATTTTAAAGAATCATTCCATCATCGAAGGAAGTGCACTGTGTGTTGTTTGGGGTAATAATAATAAGTCGGTCGCTTCAACGCAGCTTCACGCAAATTTTGTTTCTGCCACCTACTCTTTTTTGTGAGGTTTTCCTTAAATATAATTACTTTGCGAGAGATTTGGGACTTAATTTTGTCCGTTTTTGTTTAAAGATTAACTCTGCAGAATTTAACTTGTTAATTTTGTCACTTTTTGCTTCAACGTTTAGCGAGAAATTGCGGGATTCACTATCTAGTGGATCAAGAAGCTGAGAAAATTGAATCACAGAAAATTATTTGCGATTTCAACATTATTTAATGCTTGTCTGAAGGAATATTTAGCTCATTTTCTGTTTGCGTGATAATTTTCAATTTGTGTGCTCAAGGTGTAACGAAAAAAATGGAATTTCATCGCTATCTTGCCAGGCAGAACATGCAGACTCCTATTTTAGGCCGGATAAATGACTTCCTTCACACTATTTAAGGTACATTTACGTGTAGGGTATGCATTGTCGCAGTCATGGTTTCGAACTTTAATTACTTATATGAGATTTTTAAACTCTATTAATTTGTTTTTTTCCGTCAATTTTATTTATGTAAATAATTAAGGCTACAATACTTGGTTTTCACTGATGATTTTTAAAATTTATTAATTTATATTATTTTTCATTAATATTTTTAAATGTAATTTAAAATTTTAATTTGTTAACACCGTTGACGAATATGCTTTGATACAATTTGACAATCACATTTATAAAAAATAAGGGGCAAATGACAATACTTTGTTTTCACTAACTCTGCAAATTATTTGTTTATCTAAAAATTTTAAGGTTTATTATTAATTTATTTTATTTTTATATAATATTTATAAATTTTATGAAGAAAATCTTTTTAATTAAAATTTAACTCCAAACCATTATCATAACAACTTTCCATTTCAACTACTCCACATGGATTACTATTAAAATATAAAATATTGCTTTATGTCAAAAGTGAAATCTATATCACTTTATTGCATACAAAACATATTTTTACGAAAAAACGAAATCTATAAAACTTTATCAATGAGAATGCTCACTTTATTCTTCTTTATCTCTGTTATGTGTGATACAAATATCCGATTTCAAATTTGGAATTAACCATAGTTGAAATCTTTACTCACGTATTGACTATCGTTACTATCACTCGCTATCATAAGAATTAAATTCCTTCTATCCCATTTTGAAAGTTGGCAAGTATCACACAATCTCCTCTGAACATCAATGGGTTACTGATCAGGTATCAGTACTGTAAATTTTAAGAATTTGCTCGCGGGTTTTAACCAGAGAAAAAACTTTCTTCCAGAAGACGATCTATGAACGTTTTTCATAGAATAAAAAGTATGATTAATTTGAACATAAAACTAAAGTATGTATTAATTTGATTCTGAATAGCAATATATATATATATATATATATATATATATATATATATATATTATTTCCATATATTTATATAAATATTAAAAAATATTGCATTTGGGTACCTGTCAAGATGGGACTTGCTTTGGATTCTTCTACAGGTTTGTCGTTAGCCTTTATCTCTATGATCTTTTTTTATCATTGTAAATAGATTAGAGCTTTATTTTTAAAGAGAGAAGCCCTCTTCTTGGAAGATGCTTTTTGCAGATTTTATTGTAGTTATTGTAAGTTTCTTCAAGTGCAGGTCGCTCCTCATGGAGGACACAGCTCCAAGTTTTTCATTTAAGCATAACATCTATGTAGTATTGAGGTAGGGTATAGACCTAGCCTTTGCTATTGGTTGAATTTTGTTTGTTATTGGTTGAGGAGGGTAAATCACGTCAAGGTAGGAACTAGAGATTGAAATATACGGAAGAAATAGGGAAAATACCTGAATGTTCAATTCACTTTGTAATTACAATTAACACTCTCTGAATGTTCGATTCAATTTTTAATTACTCGAAATCAGAAATTGAATTGCCAAAAAGTGCAGAACCCTCTTTCGTAAGTGGAGGAGCCAATTTCTGTAATCTGAATTGGAAATCAGAAAAGTGTGAGAGTGCATAAGACCTATTTCAAAAGCTATTAAGCCTATTTCCGAAGTGCCTGTGCAGAAATACATAAATACCAATGCGGAGGTAAAATTATTAACTTATGATATTAATTTAATTTACAAATATGATTTATGATATACGAAATTTCACATCTGTTAATATTAAAGTTCGGCGCGGAAATACAGAAATACCAATGCAGAGGTCAAATTATTAATTTATGATATTAATTTAATTTACAGATATGATTTAAGATTAATGAAATTTCACATCTTTTAATATTAAAGTTTGTTGAGATATCAACAAAGTTGAATTGTTGAGGAGAATATTGTGCGATTTTTTGCGTTATCAATTGATAAAAACAGAGATATGAGTTCGCGATTGATTTTATTTCTAAGTTCATTCATTTATTTTGTAGGTGAGTTAATAACTTTCAGACTTGAACTTGCTCGATTTGGAATTATGCTTACAATAGAGCGTTTCCTCGGTTGTATGAGTGAAGATCACCCAATGCAAAATATGCCTTATGTTTCAGTGCTTTAGTCATGCCAACTCTTTCCTAAGTCTGAGTCTATACTCAGCACACCATTTTGTCTGCCTTAAAGATTGTCGATTTCCTATTTCCGATTTCTGATTATCGTGTATCGAAAACCTGAAATTTGAGTTTTTGTTAAGGTTATTTGGGGTATTCGCTATTTCCGATATCGGAAACCGGAGACTCAAATTTTTGTTGAACTAATTTGTTAGCTTCCATATTTTCGATTCCCGATATTTCAAATATCGAAAATCGGGAAGCGAGCAAATATTTCAACAAAAACCTTAATAATTTCGTTTTCATTATATAAAAAAAATTCATTGCTAAATAAATTTAAATGAATTTCCACTAAATTTATCTTGACTCCATGATTTTTAACGTGATGCTCATTCATGCCGCCTAAGAAATTTCATCACAGGCTTTATGCAAGTTCCGCAAGGCAGAACATGTTTGTGCAAAACTACTTTTTGGTCGTTGGGAACTGAAGGATACACTCGCATAGTAGAAAACCTAGGATTTCACCTAAAGGTACTCTGAATTATTCCAAAACAGAGTGCAGCGCAAAGCTGGACATGATCTAAGACAAAAATCCTTAAATTTCCCTCAATTGGCTATCCTTTCCACAATTCTGCGGCATTATTGCTCCACCAGCATTTCGGAATCGACTTGATAGTTTCTAGTTCGTATTGCGGAGGTGAGCTCCTCGACTTATGAAATAGGCTTTATGCACTTTCAAGCCTTTCCGATTTTCAATTTCCAGTTAGAAAAGTCAGCTCCTCGACTTAGGAAACAGGTTCCTGCACTTTCACGCCTTTCTGGTTTTCGATTTGGAAACTGGCTCCTAGAATTTTTAAACTAGATTTCTGAACTTCTCCACTTTCCGGTCCGGGATGCAGAAATCGACTTCTCCAACAAAGTATAGAAATCCAATTTTTATATCCAACATACTCATAAATATTATATATTTTTATTTTTATTAAAATATGTTTTAATTCAGACCTGTTTCTCATTGAGATATATTGATTTTTATTTTAATTAATAGTATTCTATTTTAATAATAACATTTCAAGTGAAAATATTAATATACACATTATAAATTAAATTAATCTTTTTTTTTTACAAAAACGGTTAAAATTTAATTAAAGACTGGCAAAAGGGCTGCCAGGGCCTTACAAAGCAAATTCAAATTCACTCTTCTGATCTTCCTTTCCT
>LPNX010027792.1:10003-33926 GCA_001517045.1 Pseudotsuga menziesii
AGAGAGGGGAGGGAGTGAGAGACAAAAAGATAGAGCAAGAGAGAGAGAGAGATGGAGAGAGAGAGAGAGGGAGGGAGGGAGGGAATTTGTTTACATGCTGGTAATATCAGTTTTGGATTATAGATAGGCACTGTCATCAAATTTAAGTGATTCTATAACTTTTTTCAGCTAAGGGTTATGTTGAGAGGTTAAGGAGAGAATTCCTGAAATGTTTAAGGGGTCCACAAATTTAAGTGATTCTATAAATTTTTTTAGCTAAGGTTTATGTTGAGAGGTTAAGCAGAGAATTCTTAAAATATTTATGGACGAGCGCTTTTAGTGAAAAATGTTTTTTCTATTAACATTCATTCTTGCTTAAGAGTTTGACGCTAGTTATATCTTATTACACAATTTCCACATATGGAATGAATGTAGATCTATAGAATCCCAAAAAAAACACAGCAAATTCATTCATAAATCAATCTAAACAAATTACAAAACATTATTTCCCAAAACCATAACTACCTGTAGTTTTATTCATTTCTACCTTTTCACTGTATGAACCATTATCTACGGGTCGTGGAAAGCAAACCCTGAATGGTTGACACGGGAGGAGAAGTGCACATCACGCTGGGCTCACCATTGAGGTGTGGAGTGATGATGGGATTTTAGCTGATTATTATGATTGACATAATTAGGAGATCTTGTTTTCTTAAACTCAAAATTTATGGAGAATTGCACATGAAGAACTGACGCCTATCAAATATTTCACAAGGTTATCAAATATTTTACATATGGTGAATTCACAATCCCTAAAGGATAAAGGATGGCACGTGAGCCCTTCTATGAAATCCAACTTTGTTTCATATTTTTATTGGGATTAGAAAATAAATATTTTTGGGATTCAGAAGATGTTTTAGATAGATTACAGTAAATTCGACCCACAATAAATTTTAAAAATTTAGGAATCCAGAGAAATTCGATTTGTCAAGATTCGAGGGAGAGGGGCCTCCTTTGTAAATGTTTGTACCAGGAGGGGCCTTCTCTGTATATTGGGCATTGTCACAATGTGGTATAACCCTTGAGAAATGTCGCAATGTGACATAACACCTAATAAAATTTTGGGCATCGTCGTAGTGCAGCATAACCCTTGACCGATGTTGCAATGCAACATAAACCTTCATGAACATCGTAATGGAACACAACCCTTGATAAAAACTAAATGTCACATTGTTAATGTGTTTCATCCTTGGCTATGTTGACATATATCGGAGACTATAGTGAACCATAGTGAACCATAGTTGACTTTGGTGAACTGTGATGGACATTAGTTTGACCAAAGTCAACCATGGTTGACTTTAGTGACTAAGGATTAACTCATTTCCAGATCTTCCGTTGTTAATTAGAGTGAAACTTCAATGTTTCTATGTGTAATACATCATCTTATATAATTCATGATGCATAAAAGTTTGATCATTATCACCAATAGTTACCATGCCTCTAACAAATAATTGCTAAAATATCTCCGTAATATCCACGAAATTACTTTACAGTGTGGCATCTTAGTGTACACTGTATGCCTGATCGAGCATTCCATGCACATCTTGGTGATTTTAACCTGCCTAACATGCACACAATAAAATTGACAGGAAATTGGTTTAGTTACAAAACATGATAGTTTTTAAAGGTATCATTAAACCGTAGTTAATAGTAATATTTTCCAGTTTGGTCTATAGTTTCAAATATATTAATGGCTTCAAAAGCGCAATTCTTATCATAAATACTTGCGAGGAAGAAAATCTTGTGTTCTTTTTTCTCAAAATTTTACTTTTGATAAGTTATGACATAGCATCGGAAAGTTATGTTAGGTAACCTCATTAACGTGAGTTACATAACCTCACTAATGTGACAAACGTATTATGTGACGTGACTAGTGTGATATTTCATGTGTATACCTCCACATTAACATAAGTGATATTGCACTACATGGTTGTACATTTTACTCCCTCTAGTTGAAACTCTTTATAATTAGCATCATCCAACAAAATATGTAGTAGAGCGTGTTACACAGATACACATCCTCATCATAGCACAAATGGAAAGTTTATCTCAAATTGCACATGTATTTTGAGGGGTAACATGTCCAATGTGGTCTATGAGTTATACTTGAAGATATTTTTTGATGTTCAAGGTGACTTACTTCTTTACGACACTAGAAAGATGCTTTCCTTAATATTTTTTTTACTTGCTTATATTTTGATGTGTTAGATTTGTTTTACCTTCTTCTATTTTTTTTTATTGTGTAGGATCTTTGGTTGTGTCGGCATATATCAGAGACTGTAGCGAACCATGGCATACTTTGGTCAACCATGCTTGAATTTAGTTTCGCCACAGTCATCAATGGTTGACTTTAGCAATTAAGGCTTGACTTTAGTTAATCGCGGCTCACTTTGGTTAACCATAAATGAATTTACTAAACCATGGTTAACTTTAGTGAACACGTGGCCATTCTTCACAATATGACATGAAATTTCTTTAACATCAAATGCCACATTATTATTGTGTCACATATTGGGTATTATCACCATGCAGCATAACCCTTGACAAATGTCATAATGCAACATATGTAACCATTGATAAACATCACAATGTGACATAACACTTGATGAATGCCAATTTACACATTATTTATGTGTCTTTTTTTACTTTGGTTAACCATGGTTTAATTTAACTTGACCGTGGTTAACCACTGTTGACATTATTAAGCCACATGGTCATAGTTGACAATGCGACATGAAATTTACTAAATATCGAGTGTCACGTTATTAATTTCTCATATCTTGGGTATTGTTTCAAAGTAGTGTAACCCTTTACTAATGTCTCAATGCAACATAACCCTCAATGAAAATTGCAATGCAATGTAACCCTTGATAAACATCACAACGTGACATAACCCTTAAAGAATGCCAAATGTCACATTATTTTTTTGGTGTATATTTGGTTCTGTCAGCATATATCACGAACTATAGCGAACTATGGCTTACTTTGGTCAACCATGCTTGACTTTAGTTAATCATGGATGACTTTGGTTAACCATAAATGACTTTATATAAAGTAACTTAAAAGAAAAGAAAAATGGTATGAAGTTAAAGGAATTTATATTATTTAATTTATTTTATTAAATATAATCTTATGTAATATAAGTTAAAATAATTTATATTTATTAGATATAACATTTTTATTTGTATGTTGTGATTTTTCTTTAGTATAACATTTCAATATTTTGATGTTGCAAAGGTATGTAGTGATGTTTTTTTATGTCAAAAGACAAGCACGTAAGGATTGAACAAGCAGTGTTAACCTTCAACCTTGTTGTTATGATGAATGAGCTACTAAGATGTGAAACCATTTTTAAATGATAAGTAATTGTTTTTGCATTAAATAATCAATATCCATTTAGAGCTAACAAATATTATGACTATTCAATTAATCATTGTTGTACAATTGTAGAGCTATGGTGAATCTTGAAGATCCACTAGATCAAGTCCACTTACCAAATATGATATATATAGGCATATCATTTTAATAAAAAAACATTAATAATAAATAAAGTTTAAAAAACCTTATTAATGACAAATAAAAAGAAAACTTGTCTTCAAAGATAATTAGAAAAAAAAACATTTATAGATCGCACTTACGGGATCCCCACATCTCTTAAAAGGATAACCAATAAAATCTATTTTCAACCTAATAGCATTTAACTTCACCTAATAGGAAATTTTTTTTTATGTCAAAAGACAAGCACATAAGGATTGAACAAGCAATATTAAATTTCAACCTCATTGTTACGATGAACGAGCTATTAAGATGTGAAACCATTTTTAAATGATAAGTAATTGTTTTTGCATTAATTAATCAATATCCATTCAGAGCTAACAAATATGATGACTATTCAATTAATCATGGTTGTACAATTGTAGAGCTGTGGTGAAACTTGAAGATCCGCTAGATAGTGTCCACTTCCCAAATATGATATATATAGGCATATCCTTTTAATAAAAAAACATTAATAGTAAATAACGTTTAAAAAACCTTCATAAAGAAAAATAAAAATAAAACTCGTTAATAATCAAAGATAATTAGAAAAAAAAACATTTATAGATCACACTTATGGGATCCCAACATCTCTTAAAAGGATAACCAATAAAATATATTTTCAACCTAATAGCATTTAACTTCACTCCCAAAAAGGGCTTAAGGTTTTCCTATTAGGTTGAATTATAGACACGGTCTTTCCAACGTGTTGCTCACTGCAAGTCAATTAGAATTTGTTGGGGCACACACAATCACCTACATTTATTTCTACCCTCAATGCCCCAACTCGTTGGTTTCATGCCTATACCGGAAGGGAGAAGAAGATCATTGATAATTAAAACAAGAAAAACATTGATGGAGAGCCATAGAGGGAAGCAGTAAAGGTAATGGAAAAAACATTTTTAGAAACCCTAATTCTTTGCTTAGGGAAAATCATTATTAAATACATGCTAATGATCAATAAATAGAAAAAACCATGGCAATAGTGATTATCAACCATAAAAACAAGAAAATAGCCATGTATTGAATAGGTAGAGGGACAAGCCACTCCTTTATTGTCTCGGATCATGTGGATGTGGCCAACCGTGAGGTTTTTCTATTGATCCCACTTCACAAACGAAATGATATTCTTGCAAACAAATCCATCCCAAGGAAGCCCCCATGAGTTATTTGAATAAAACCTCCATAAATAAATTCAATCAAACAGAACAGAGTAGGGTAGAGAGAAGGAGAAATCCCTACAAAAAAAAACCCTCCATGATTCAATTCAATCAAGAAATTGACCGATATCTTCATGAGTGGATTGGAGCACAAAAAGAATTCATTCAAAAAGAGACCTCCATTTCCTTGAGCATCAAAATCTGTCTATCAATATCAAATTGAAAGCACATCTATCCTCCTCATCTCTTATACACTACAAAACACAAATTCAAATACAATACAAAAAGACATAACTTCACATGAAAAACTTCCAATACAAAATACATCAACCATATAGGGAAGTTGAAAAAGCAGGATTTCCAAACATTTATCTCCAACAAAATCATAACCTGGATTGACATAACGACTGTCTCCAACAAAAGTAGGATCCATTTTTCAAGAAATTCCCTATCCCTCTCGCCCTACCTCCCTCCATCTCTCTCTCTCTTGCTCACTCTCCTTACATCTCTCTCTCTCTCTCTCTCTCTCTCTCTCTCTCTCCCTCCCTCTCCCTCTCGCATTCTGCCTCTCTCCCCCCCTCCCTCCCTCTCTCTCTCTCTCTCTCTCTCTCTCTCTCTCTCTCTCTCTCTCTCTCTCTCTCTCTCTCTCTCTCTCTCTCTCTCTCTCTCTCTCTCTCTCTCTCTCTCTCTCTCTCTCTCTCTCTCTCTCTCTCTCTCTCTCTCTCTCTCTCTCTCTCTCTCTCTCTCTCTCTCTCTCTCTCTCTCTCTCTCTCTCTCTCTCTCTCTCTCTCTCTCTCTCTCTCTCTCTCTCTCTCTCTCTCTCTCTCTCTCTCTCTCTCTCTCTCTCTCTCTCTCTCTCTCTCTCTCTCTCTCTCTCTCTCTCTCCCTCTCCCCCCTCCTCCTCCCTCCCTCACTCTCCCCCCTCCTCCTCCCTCCCTCTCTCACTCTCACTCTCTCTCTCTCTCTACCTCTCTCTCTTTCTCTCCCTATTCCCCTCCCTCTCTCTCTCCCTCCCTATCACTCTCTATCTACTTGCTCTCCCTCCCTCTCTTTCTCACCGTCCCATACTCCTGATTCACCTACCCTTAATCCCCCATAATATATCTCTCTCTCTCTAATAAGAAAATATCATCAAACATACACAACTATACATTACCTAGCATTATCTTATGTATGCATCTATACATTTCCTAGCATTATCTAGCATACACGTTGAAATCAATACGAGAATTACCTAACATCATGTAACATATGCATCCAACATTAAAATATAAAAATTACATCTAACAAAAAACCATAATTTCCTAACATCATCATCACCATGCACATTTAACAAACATAAACATCATTTAACAAACCATAAACATAACCTAACATCCTAATCATACACATGTAATACCATCATCTAACATCACCCAATATCCACATCTAAAAGTTACCTAACATCATCTAACATATAAATATCATGGAACATGCACATATTAAATTTCCTAGCATCATCTAATAAACACAAACATCAACTTAAGAAACTCATATAGAATGAGAACATCTAGCATCATCTAACATACATATATAGACATTCTCTATCATAATTAGAACATCTAACATGTAATGAGAACATCTAACATCATCTCAGAATTACCTAACATCATATTGCATATAAATCAAATAAATGTAAACATCTCCTAACATACACATCTAATTTAACATTACCTTGCATCAGCACATATATTAATCAAATTGAACAAAATACAATCATTATCTAACATGACATAACACTAAAAACACTAATTAACAACATTTTAAAGTGTTATATTTTAGACTGAAAAGAAACTCTACATATTAAATTAGAATGAAAAATAAACTGTACATATTATAAACTAAATGGTTATAAATTTTAAATAAAAAAAATAATATAACAATAAAATTAAAATGAGATAGATTTAAGATGAAAGAAAATGAATGAATGAATGAAATTAAGAAGCAAAAAAAATATATCTAACAATATTGCATGTCACTAAGGTAAAAAGACCACACAAAAGCATTTGCACTTAAATTTTTTTGAAAAAAAATATTTCTATTAAAATAATTTATTAAAAAAATTAAAATACATCTTTACCAAACCTTTTTTTTAATGACTTATCTCAATATACTTCTCATTCTATATACAAAAATAAAAATAAAAATAAAAAACACATTGAATGTTAATGTAAATATTATAAACACTAAAATAACATTAAAATAAAAATCACCATTACTTTTTTCCTTGTGTTTTGAAAAACTAACTAAAAATCAATGAACAAATTATAATAGGGATAAAGGGACATGCTTGTAGTGAGGTGTTTATTGTCTCAGATCATCTCCATGTGAAGAGAACCCTAATTTTTTGTTTTGATCCCACTTCACTGCATCTTTATCCCCAAAGAAAATGATATTCTTGCAAACAAAGCCATCCAAAGGAATCCTAGAAGGGTAGTGTAATACCTGCAAGAAACCATAGAGAGTGATTTCAATAAAACCTCCATGAATCAATTCAACCAAAAAGAGCAGATCATGGTAGAGTGAAAGATCAATACCTGCAAGAAACCTCCACGAGTCTGTTCAATCAAGAAGCCTAGTGATACCTCCATGAGTGGATTTGAGCACATAAAGAAGTCATTCAAAAAGAAATGACCATTTCCTTCAGCATCTACATGTGTCTGTGTATATCAAATTCAAAACACACATATCCTACCCATCTGTTATACACTACAATACACAAATACATATATAATACATTATCAACACAAAGACAAAAACACAGGAAAAGCTTCCACTACAAAATACCACAACAATATAGAGAAATCCAAAAGGTCTATTTCCAATAAAACCAGGATTTGCAAACATGTATCTCCAACGAAAGCATAACCTCGAGTAGCCTAACGGATATCTTCGACAATAGATGGATCCGCTTTTTCAAGAAAATCTGTAAGTTGGTTACGTTTCCTAAAATTCTTAAGAATTTCTAGGAGCTAAGAGATTACAATAAACAATATTCCTGCAAAACAGAAATACCTACATGAGTCAATTAGAACACATAAGTTACAATGGCCTGTCGATGACAAAATTCTGAGCTCATTCTTAAATTGTTCGACTCTGTTACAGTTACTCTCATGGAATCTCTTCACTGCCACACTCCGCCCATCTTGAATTTTTTGCAAATGGACCTTACCGTAACCCCCATAGTTGTAGTGTTCCCCTCACACCTCAAAAGCGGTTATGTGTGAAAAGTACAAGAAATATACTTCGTTGTTACTGCAAAAGAGTCTATCCTGTTAGTGGCAGATTTTAAAATTCATTTCAATGGAGCATGTTCAACAAGTCAAACTACACGAATTGTAAAACAATCTTTTGACAATTCGAAATTCATTCTTATCTGAAAAAAGCCGAACATACAAATTGCATCCACTATGTCGAGATCAATGTTTATAAAATAAGCCAAGCAAGCTTATACATATGATTAAGTAATCCTTTCATCACTTAAGACACACATATACATAAGTCCTAAGGCTATGGAAGAATCTTTCATGCAGTATCATCTTTCTTTAGATTAGTGGTTTTCGAAGGGAGGCCTTACCTTGAAGTTATGATGTAATACATCTTTATTTATGGTGCAAATACTAATCTTAGTGACAACATAAGATTTGTGATTGAAAAGGTTTGATTTCAGTAGAGAGACACTCATATGCATCTGAATACCTACTTCAGTTGCTTTAACCATATTATAGCATAATTGATATGCAATTAAACAATGGGACTCTTAAGTAACTACCCTTGAAGTATATACTAACATCACCTCAAGCCAAGGGTGGCTTGTCTAAACTTTTAAAGAGCTAACCATTTTAATATTCATTGCTGAAACATAATATGCCTCATTCCCGTAATTATTCAAACACACGTAAAGCGAACATTATGCATGGGGTAAAAACTTTGCTTTGATCTATGTGTTTCTATGATTGTAACATACTTTAATTATTTCATGGCATCACATATCCGATTCAGTTCTTGTATAAGATGTAAGCTTATTGTGGAAGACAAAAAGACATATACTTATTGGAGAAAACACTGCCATTTTCGACTAACAGTATCAGATTGCTCACTGCTTATCTTCTAAGTAATGAATTATACTGAGAAGCACTTCCAATCACACCAAAGGCCTATCGTTACAAACATTCATCCATTCATCTATCATAGAAACATAAAACATAAGTGGGAAAGGTAAAAGAAAACATTTAGACACATGAAAAGAAGACAGAACAAAGATGTATGTGGTTCACCCCAACCTTGGGGTTACGTCCACCAAAAGGGTGTCACATCTCGTGACATTAGATTCATTTAAAAGTTACAATCCACAATATCATAATTGCCGTAACTCTTTTCCTCTGAGAGCATTTACAAATACCTTTATTAGAAGTTACAATCAGCAATAACATAATTGCCATAAACTCCCTCCCTCTGAGAGCATTTACAATATACATTCATTTCCGTTATCAAGCTATGGCAGGGATTTTATACTACCCTAACAATTCTCAGATTTCTATCCATAAATATCGTCTATGTTTTATAAGGACCCAGAAACGAATAACTCCCCAAAGAAATGCACCCATCCATTTGTAATGAAGAATCCATACATAAATAAGTACTAACTTTATAAAACATAACCACATATAGGTACCAAATGCCACTCGCTTCACACTCCTGGGAAAATTACTATGACATAAATCAAGAAGAAAACAACCCTTTTGGAAAATAAAACATTTCAGAAAGAACCCTACACATTGTTTGTGAGCAAATAAAAAGGCTGCAGCGCAGTACATAGTCTGGGAACAAAATAAAAAGGCTACAGTGCAGCACACTGCTTGAGAGCAATAAAAAGGCTGCAGCGCAGAGGGCAGGATCATGGATTTTTAAGATCAACTCATAGATGTCTATCTGTGTGTAAATATATATATATATATATATATATATATATAGATAGATATATATATCCACTCACATGTTGATGAATTTAAAATCAACACGCACCATTCAACTTCAGCCGTAATGATCCAGTATAAACTAAATCGTGGCTATAAGGAGTATCTTTGTTTTAGATCGAGAAAGGTTTATTAAAACATGGATAAGAAACAGGTCCGTGTTATACAAAGCATTGGGACAACGATTTTCTCGATTTGGATACCTGACCCCAATACAGTCCAGATCATATATCGAGACAAAGGGTTATTAAACTACATAAATACTTTGATATCCAACAAGATACGATCTAAGTACTCTTGAATCCCTCTGTATTTAATAAATTCAAAGCTATAAACCTATGCAAATGGTTGCACGCAATAGATCCTTCTGTTGAACCAAATTCACATGCATCTAAGTTCCTGAAATGAAATAATCCAAAACGTACCATGCTGACACCACAAAATTTTCGATTGATACCTTCAAAACATGCTGGATTAGAATGTTGATCCATATATTGCGCAGATCGCATGCATCCGCTGGCAGCCATCCCTATTGGGAAAAAGTTCAAAATCTATAGATCCTCCTGCGTTTCTTCCATAGAGATCAGTCTCTTAAAAATGAACAGGCCTTTCTCTTCAAATCGCGTAGAGATCATCCTGTTCCAAAGCGTGGAGATCCTCTCTCCTTCAAAACGCAGCTACCTCCTCTCATACCCGAGATCTATTGAAAAATAAACACTGATATCTATTCTTCAAAACATAAATGTAGAGAACTATTATTAACACACAAATATCTCTCTTCAATCGAAGAGAGCCTCCCTTCCTGAAGAAGCAGGGATTTTTGATCTCCTCGAGAAAGGGCATGGAGGTCTCTCTTAACAAGCAGCCACCCAGTTTTTTTTTTCCCCCCTCTATGCCTTCTTTCAACCGTCCTTAAATAACTTCCTCCATCAATCTCTTTGATAGTCCATTACATACTGCAAAAGACATAATGTCTCAAAAATTGATGGTCAGGCATTTCTGGTAACGCCACCACTATTGCCGACTAAAGATTAGGGCAAGGAATAAAACCCCCCACCTATAATCAACGTCTCTTTCTCTAGTCAAAGCCAAGTCACGAAAAGTAATTAATGCCTCTGTGGTTAATGGCCATGATTCAAGTAACGGTTTCCACCATCAATTACCTACCTCCATAATCAAAGGAGATTTAGAAGGATATGTGAGACGTTAAGAATATATACATATATAAATATATGTAATTGTTTTCTTTTCCCTATAACCTCGAAAATCATTACTACCCGATATAAATATATGTAATTGTTTTCTTTTCCACATAATCTCCAAAATCATTACTACTCGATTGTAAGTACGGTTCTTTATATATTTATATAAGGGATTCCTTTTCTAATATATAGAATACTCTCGTATTTAGATATATATATACATATGCATAATATAGTGCTTATTTATTATGCATATGTCCTTTACATATCTACTTGTATATGGAGCTCATTTTCTTTTCTTATTATATATAATGTTTTTATATATATAATATATCTGCATAAAATAAATTATGCTCCTCATATATGATACTCATATATATATATTTTTATGCACGCATAAGACAATGCTCCATTTTATGCATATGTCTTCTATATGTATTTCTTTTATACATAAGTTCTTTTTATCACTATTATATATAATACTCTTAGATGTATATATATATAGATACATGCATCAATAATGCTCCATTGTTATCTATATATGATTTTATATATAATTATCTGGTGTTCCTTTCAATTTAATCTCTTCGGGGTTTTCCCTTGTTCTTTTCGTTAACTTTATAACTACTTTCCTCTTTTGTTGTCAAAGTCGATAGAAAGATAGGCTAGGGTAGTTATTTTGGGCTAAGTGTGCTAGTAATCAGGAAATCCCTAACCACGGTCTTTCGCCTTTATACGTTCAATTTTCCCATCGTTAAGGTGTGTCTACGACCTAAACCTCTGACTTGGAACTTGGGCTGTATTAGTTTCAAGGTCTTACTAGTGGGGCCTTGGCCTTGGGCTCCTCACCAGAAGATGAAATACAATAATATTCAAAAGTTTTTAGTGCATTTAGGGGTTTACAAGGGGGACATTACATCCTCCTCCCCTTAGAAACAACACCATCCTCGGTGTTCATGACTTCCGCCAGTCTCCCCTTTTTGTTTCACCTTTCCTATTTTGACCTTTCTTAAATTCTTCTGAAATTTCCCATCGTTCAAGACCTGTAGTTGTCCTGCAGCAAGTTTTTGGTCTAGCCCACTATTTCTTCAGTACAACATGTACAACATTGTAATTCAACAAAACATATGCCATAGATTCTTTTGTATTGAAATAATCTACAATTTTCTAGTGTTCCTTTATGCCATAATATCAGTCATTTTCATAATGCAAAATAAAACATGATTACTACCCTTTTCCGTTGGTTTTATCTCCAACATTTGGTCAATTAGGTTGTCCTCTACCTGAGGAACCATTTTTCACATTAAGCAATGTAACAGTCTTTGGAAAAGTCATTTAACATGTTTTTATGCTCGTTATGTTTTTCCAAACTCTCTTTGAGTTTCTTTTCCTTTTCTGGTGTGGACTTACAATAATTCTGAGGTTACTTTCCTCAGTGACATCAGACAGCGTCCTGTCTTTCCAGATGTCCATTTTTTTTTTTTGCCTAGGTCTTTTTCCACACCATATGCCTAACACCAATGTGCTCACATGGCAATCACTTTCCTAACACCATTGTGCTCTTGCAGCATATATGCCTAACACCAGTGTGCTCGCATGGAAATTACTTGCCTAACACCACGGTGCTCACGCGGCATCCAAAATTTTCCTTGTCTGTATTTGTATGAAATTTTAACCCTGATTATTGCGATGGACACTCCATGGTGCTTTCATGACTTTATTGGCAGTGTCCCAATTCATCAACTTACGTAGTCATTCAAAGCATTTATCGATAACCCAAAATTGCAATAATCAATTTTCATAATTTTTATCGATTTTTAATCATCATTCACAAGTTACATATCCTTGTAAACAAAACAAAAACAATTACTCCTTACTCCTTTTTCTGAGTAATTGAGCGTAACTTACTTACACAGGCATATTTATATACCATAATGTACTTCGATGTAGCAATGGTCATAATCTTGGTGAAGCCTACAATGCTAGTATGCAACAACATCATCAACAATCATCCCTTGTTTATAAAAACAATCGAGGTTCATCAATTATATTATGTAAAACCACACCCATACTTAACCTCCTTATCTATGGCAACAAATATTTCCTAACGGTTGGCTCCAACCGTTAATGTTCCTGGCCTATCCTGCCATGTTAGCATGTCACATTATAAAACATTCATCAAATTTTTTTACTTTTTTTTTACTTTTTTTTAACATCAATATCAAATCCATATCAGCTCTTAAGATGCCAATCTTAACATCACCCAAGCAACAACAATGTTTTCCAAATTCTTAATGGTTTCATTCACAAGACTACCAACAAGATCATTTAATCTAGCGCTAGAATTTAATTCTAGGGTTCTTGCTAGAATCTAAAAATAGACATATGATAGCAATAAAATAGTCTATTTGGTTAGCATATCAATACTCAAAAATGAAAAATACCATCCATGGGCTAATCAAAACATAGGATAGTTAAAGATCAAACTGAAATCCAAGCAACAAGGAACCAATTCCAGAATGTTCACCAATAAGAGCATGAATCTAAGAATCCATTTTCTTAATAATTATAAAGTTGGTACTTGTAACTACACAAAAACATTTCAGTATGTACAACATCATTCACTAATATCCAGAACATCCCTAGCAAGATCAACATAGATCAAGAAGTACATTCGCCAATCTGTCTCTTTAAGGATTTTCAATTCTCAATCCAACAATGCTAGGATTCAAATGAGGTACCGTGGGACTTGCATTTATATTTGTCACTTTAGTGGACAAGCAATAGGTTTTAAAAACACAAAACTTCAACACCTCTATTACTGGATTTTTTTTTTTTACCACAAAAATCATTATTAACTTTCAAACCTCCATTTTCTACTATGAGTCAAACATTCTTTACGCATTAAATCAGATGTTTAATGTTCATTTCACAAGGAAGGAGACTAAATGCCAAAGAAAACTCTCCAAGAATCAGATTCCAAATTAATACAATTTCAGTAACCAGTTCAGAATTGATAACTGATTAAATTTGGAAGCCAACTAAGGATTTTGATCTCAATGCTCAACCACAAGGTCAATGGTTTACATGTATCAATAGCAATTTCCAAATGTTATCGAGCAAATTTCAATGGGCAATAAACTCAGATGTGAAACAAATGATACAAATGTGGAATGCAAAGTGGTTGGAGGATTCACGGCATTAATTTTCAATACGCGATGATTTAGATAACAAAACAATTCTTCAATAGTGCTAATGTCCAAGAATTACAAAGGAAACAAACCTTTGAATGTAAGGTAAGCCTTGTTTCATATGGTCGTCATCAAATCACCCAACATGTTACGATGCCTTTGTGGAATTTATTTGTTCATGGTTTCGCGTGCAACCCCAAGTGTAAAGAGGTGATCAATGTTAGTATTCCTAACATTTATTTAATAAAGTTTGTACTTGTATAGACTTGACAGTACAACATATGCTTTTAGCATTGCTTAACTGATGCTTAAATATTTTTGCTATGTGTGATAGTTTTGCGGCTAATCTCATAGAGTCATTCCTAAGCAATCATCTTATCAGGTTTCCATTTTAATAGCTGCCTTGCTATCTTCAAGGGATTCATGTGATTTATGTATGTAGGTTATGTATCTATAACTGTAATCCCCAACCTGATACCTCTATGACTTGGAGTATATTCTGATGAACCACTTACATTTACATTTTTTGAACCCCTAATCAAGTAGGGAAAACTTACAGTCAATATTCAATCAGCATTAGCTCTTTAGGTAAATAGGTAACCCTTTTAATGCTACTTTTCAAACAACATTATTTACTGTGTAACCTATCACAACCTTTGCACACATATCAGTTCAGTTCCAACCAAATTCAACTATGAATTTCAAATCCCACATTACTATAATAATAGGAACTACTATAGAAATTTTGACGACCATGAGTTTGACCAAGAAGAATTCTATACCTCTTTCAAGTCTATTGGGGCAACCCAAATAGAGACGAAGCAATCGTCCTAGCTGGTTGTAAACATATTCGTATGTGATCAAGGGAATAACCAGATACCCGTATCCTTACATGCTCGGGTCTCACATTGAGCTGAAAAGGTATTGGGTCATCTTTGTTGTGATTTTCGGGCCAATGTTCCCACCTCCCCTGCACAACTACAAGGTCAGTCGACACGTAGTTCGAAAATAAAACATGTAGGATCGTTTTGAGCCCAATTAGGCCCAAGTGTTTCAACTCCGGCTTTGATACCATATGTAGTGTTCCCCTCATACCTCAAAAGTGGTTATGTGTGAAAAGTACAAGAAATATACTTCGTTGTTATTGCAAAAGAGTCTATCTTGTTATTGGCAGATTTTAAAAGTTGTTTCAATGGATCATGTTCAACAAGTCAAACTACACGTATTATAAAACAATCTTTTGACAATTCGAAATTCATTCTTCTCTACAAAAAGCCGAACATGCAAATTGCATCCACTATGTCGAGATCAATGTTTATAACATAAGCCAAGCAAGCTTATACATAAGATTAAGTAATCCTTTCATGACTTAAGGCACACATATACATAAGTCCTAAGGCTATGGCAGAATCTTTCATGCAGTATCATCTTGCTTTAGATTAGTGGTTTTCCAAGGGAGGCCTTACCTTGAAGTTATGATGTAATACATCTTTATTTATGGTGCAAATACTAATATTAGTGACAACATAAGATTTGTGATTGAAAGGGTTTGATTTCAGTAGAGAGACACTCATATGCATCTGAATACCTACTTCAGTTGCTTTAACCATATTATATCATAATTAATCTGCAATTAAACAATGGGACTCTTAAGTAACTACCCTTGAGGTATATACTAACATCACCTCAAGCCAAGGGTGGCTTGTCTAAACTTTTAAAGAGATAACCATTTTAATAGCCACTGCTGAAACATAATATGCCTCATTCCCGTAATTCTTCAAACACATGTAAAGCGAACATTATGCATGGGGTAACAACTTTCCTTTGATCTATGTGTTTGTATGATTGTAACATACTTTAATTCTTTCATGGCATTACATATCCAATTCCGTTCTTGTATAATATGTATGCTTACTGTGGAAGACAAGAATACGTATACTTATTGGAGAAAACACTGCCATTTTCGACTAACAGTATCAGATTTCTCACTGCTTATTTTCTAAGTAATGAATTATACTGAGAAGCACTTCCAATCACACCAAAGGCCTGTCGTTACAAACATTCATCCATTCATCTATCATAGATACATAAAACATAAGTGGGAAAGGTAAAAGAAAACATTTAGACACATGAAAATAAGACAGAACAAAGATGTACGTGGTTCACCCCAACCTTGGGGTTACATCCACCAAAAGGGTGTCACATCTGGTGACATTAGATTCATTTAAAAGTTACAATCCGTAATATCATAATTGCTGTAACTCTCTTCCTCTGAGATCATTTACAAATACCTTTATTAGAAGTTACAATCAGCAATAACATAATTGCCATAAAATCCCTCCCTCTGAGAGCATTTACAATATACATCTGTTTCCGTTATCAAGCTATGGCAGGGATTTTATACCACCCAAACAATTCTCGGATTTCTATCCACAAATCTCGTCTATGTTTTATAAAGACCCAGAGAGGAATAACTCCCAAAAGAAATGCACCCATCCATTTGTAATGAAGAATCCATACAAAAATAAGTACTAACTTTATAAAACATAACCACATATAGGTACCAAATCCCACTAGCTTCACACTCCTGGGAAAATTACTATGACATAAATCAAGAAGAAAACAACCCTTTTGGAAAATAAAATGTTTCAGAAAGAAACCAACACATTGTTTGTGAGCAAATAAAAAGGCTGCAGTGCAGCACATAGTCTGGGAACAAAATAAAAAGGATGCAGCGCAGCACACTACTTGAGAGCAATAAAAAGGCTGCAGCATAGCACATAGTCTGAGAACAAATAAAAAGGCTGCAGTGCAGCACACTGCTTGAGAGCAATAAAAAGGCTGCAGCGCAGCACATAGTCTGGGAACAAAATTAAAAGGCTGCAACGCGGCTCACTGGTTGAGAGCAATAAAAAGGCTGCAGCGCAGAGGGCAAGCTCATGGAGTTTTAAAATCAACTCGTAGATGTCTATCTGTCTGTAAATATATATATATATATATATATATCCACTCACATGTTGATGAATTTAAAATCAACGCGCACCATTCAACTTCAGCCACAATGATCCAGTATAAACTAAATCGCGGCTATAAGGAGTATCTTTGTTTTAGATCAAGAAAGGTTTATTAAAACATGGATTTTCTCGATCTAGATACCTGACCCCAATACAGTCCAGAGCATATATCGAGACAAAGGGTTATTAAACTACATAAATACTTCAATATCCAACAAGATACGATCTAAGTACTCTTGAATCCCTCTGTATTTAATAAATTCAGAGCTATAAACCTAGCCAAAGGGTTGCATGCAATAGGTCCTTCTGTTGAACCAAATTCATATGCATCTAAGTTTCTAAAATGAATAATCCAAAACATACCATGCTGACACCACAAAAGTTTTGATCGATACCTTTAAAACATGCTGGCATAGAATGTTGATCCATATCTTGCGCAGATCGCATGCATCCAGTGGCAGCCATCCCTATTGGGAAAAATCCCAAAATATTCAGATCCTCCAGCGTTTCTTCCATAGAGATCAATCTCTTAAAAACGAACAGTCCTTTCTCTTCAAATCGCGTAGAGATCATCCTATTCCAAAGCATGGAGATCCTCTCTCCTTCAAAACGTAGCTACCTCCTCTCATACCCAAGATCTATTGAAAAATAAACACTGATATTTATTCTTCAAAAGATAAATGCAGAGATCTATTCTTAACACACAAAGATCTCTCTTCAATTGAAGAGAGCCTCCCTTCCTGAAGAAGCAGGGATTTTTTACTTCCTTGAGAAAGGGCATGGAGGTCTCTCTTAACAAGCAGCCACCCAGTTTTTTTTTCTTTTCCCCCCCCTCTATGCCTTCTTTCAACCGTCCTTAAATAACTTCCTCCATCAATCTCTTTGACAGTCCATTACATATTGCAAAAGACATAATGTCTCAAAAATTCATGTTCAGGCATTTCTGGTAACGCCACCACTATTGGCGACTAAAGATTAGGGCAAGGAATAAAAACCCCCCACCTATAATCAATGTCTCTTTCTCCAGTCAAAGCCAAGTCACTGAAAGTAATTAACGCCTCTGTGGTTATTGGCCATGATTCAAGTAACGGTTTCCACTATCAATTACCTACCTCCATAATCAAAGGATATTTAGAAGGATATGCGAGTCGTTAAGAATATATACATATATAAATATATGTTATTGTTTTATTTTCCGTATAACCTCCAAAATCATTACTACCCGATATAAATATATGTAATTGTTTTCTTTTCCACATAATCTACAAAATCATTACTACTCGATTGTAAGTAGGGTTCTTTATATATTTATACAAGGGATTCCTTTTCTAATATATAGAATACTCTCGTATTTAGATATATATATATATACATATGCATAATATAGTGCTCATTTATTATGCATATGTCCTTTACATATCTACTTGGATATGTCCTTTACAAAAAAACAAAATTATGACGAGTTGGCAATACTTTTGCACCATTTTATGGTGTTGTTGAAAGGATTATTGCAGATTCTCATAGATCTACTTGGTACACATATAACAAGGATACACATGTAGCTAATCCCATTGAGGGGGTTCTTCAAGAAAGAAAATTACGCTTGAGGAGGGGGAGGCTTTTCCAGAACATGATCTGTTGGCATTCTCGCTCTCTAATGTTGACAAGAAAGGTGAATCTCTCACACAAGTAGAGATTAAAGACAACATCTTCAGCTTTTATTTGCAGTTCATGGCAAAAGCAGCTCAACTTTGAGAGTGATGCTTAAATTTTTTGCAGAAAACCTTAGCTGCTATGAAGAATTACTCAAAGGTATGTTCTAAAATGCCCTCTTAATCAGTTGGTAATTTGTTTACATGTTGGTAATATAAGGATTGCATTTTAGATAGATGTTGTCATCAAATGTAAGTGATTCTATAACTTTTTTTAGCTAAGGGTTATGTTGAGAGGTTAAGGAGAGAGTTCCTGAAATATTCAAGGGCTCCACAAATTTAAGTGATTCTATAACTTTTTTTAGCTAAGGGTTATGTTGAGAGGTTAGGGAGAGAATTCATGAAATATGTATGGTTGAATAATTAGTGGTAATTTATTTACATGCTCGTAATATCATGATTGGATTGTAGATAGATAATTTCATCAAATTTAAGTGATTCTATAACTTTTTTAAGCTAAGGGTTATGCTAAGAGATTAAGAAGAGAATTCCTAAAATATTTAAGGGCTCGACAAATTTAAGTGATTCTATAACTTTTTTTATCTAGGGGTTTTGTTTAGAGGTTAAGGAGAGAATTCCTGAAATATTTAGGGATGACCCCTTTTAGTGGAAAAAGATTTTGTGTTAACATTCATTCTTGCTTGAGTGTTTGAATATAGTTATATCATATTACAAGGTTTCCACTTTTGGAATGAATGTAGATCTGTAGAATTCCCAAAAAAAAATACCACCAAATTCATTCATAAAGCAATCTAAACAAATTACGAAAACATTATTTCTCGAAACCATAACTACCTACGGTTTTAAATTCATTTCTACCTTTTCACCCTATGAACCATTATCTATGGGCAGTGGAAAGCAAACCCTGAATGGTTGACACAAGAGCAGAAGCATGCAGCAAGCTGGGCTAGCGATTGAGCAGTGGAGCGATGATGGGGTTTCAGCTGATTATTATCATTGACATAATTAGGAGATCCCGTTTTCTTGAATTGAGAATTTATGGAGAATTTCTCACGAAGATGACACCTATCAAATATTTCACAAGGCTATCAAATATTTTACATATGGTCGATTCACAATACCTAAAGGATAAAGGATGGCACTGAGCCCTTCTCTGAAATCCAGCTTTGTTTCATATTTTTATTGTATAGTTTCCAATATATTAATGGGTTAAAAAAAATTGTCTACATCGTGTGAACCCCAATGTCTTTCTCTGTATACTTTATGCAAATCCATTAAGATATAACTAATAATTTTTGTAAAAATAGGTCATCTTTATATCTCATAGGTTATTATGTCAATTACTAATATAGATTTATCTTAAGCTTGAATTTATTAAACCTAAAGAAAATCCAATTTCTTAAGGTCTAAGGTCGAGGTTCATTTCGAGAGCTTATGCTCTTCATTAGAATGAAACATCAATGATGCTATGTAATAGGATTTCTTAGGTAATTCATGACTCATAAAAGTTTGGTCATTATCACCAATAGTCACTATGCCTTTAACAAATAACTGCTAAAATATGTCCTTAATATCCATGAAATTACTTTATTGTCTGGCATCTGAGTGTACAACTGCCAAACATGCACACAATAAAATTGACTAGAAATTGGCATATTTACAAAACATATTAACTAATAGTTTTGAAAAGTATCATTAAACCGTAGTTAATAGTAATATTTTCCATTTTGGTCTATAGTTTCCAATGTATTAATGGGTTCAAAAGGGGAGTGCATGTCATAAAATACTTGCTAAGTAGAAAATATTGTGTGCTTTGTTCTCAAGATTTGATTTTTGATACGTTATGATTTACCATGGGAAAATTATGTAAGGTAACCTCGTTAACGTGAGTTACATAACGTGACAAGCGTATTTTACGTGACCTCACTAATGTGACAAACTTGACAACATCTCCTTGACAACAAAGTAGTGTAACCCTTTACTAATGTCTCAATGCAACATAACCCTCGATGAAAATTGCAATGCAATGGAAACCTTGATAAACATCACAATGTGACATAACCCTTAAAGAATGATAAAATGTCACATTATTTTTGTGGTGCATATTTGGTTCTGTCGGCATATATCACAAACTATAGCGAACGATGGCTTACTTTGGTCAACCATGCTTGACTTTAGTTAATCATGGCTGACTTTTGTTAACCATAAATGACTTTAATAAACCACGTATATACACCATGGATACTATAACAAACCATGGTAAATTGGCATGGATTGGCCACGGTTGATATATATAAACGAAATGAAACAGTTTGACATAAACAATATCCATATAAACAAAAGATGATATCTGCACATGAGACAACATTAAAGTCTTATTATTTTTTATTAAAAGTAAGATTTAAATAATTATTATTAAAAATATAAATAGTTAACATTTTATAAATATTTATACAAAATATTAATATTAATTTTAAATTTAGGTTATTTTGATATCTATAATGTTATAAAAATGTGATTGAAAACATTGATCATGCTAATTTCATATATATAAAGTAACTTAAAAGAAAAGAAAAATGGTATGAAGTTAAAGGAATTTACATTATTTAACTTATTTTATTAAATATAATCTTATGTAATATAAGTTAAAATAATTTATATTTATTAGATATAACATTTTTATTTGTATGTTGTGATTTTTCTTTAGTATAACATTTCAATATTTTGAAGTTGCAAAGGTATGTAGTGATGTTTTTTTTATGTCAAAAGACAAGAACGTAAGGATTGAACAAGCAATGTTAACCTTCAACCTCGTTGTTATGATGAACGAGCTACTAAGATGTGAAACCATTTTTAAATGATAAGTAATTGTTTTTGCATTAAATAATCAATATCCATTTAGAGCTAACAAATATGATGACTATTCAATTAATCATTGTTGTACAATTGTAGAGCCATGGTGAATCTTGAAGATCCGCTAGATCAAGTCCACTTCCCAAATATGATATATATAGGAATATCCTTTTAATAAAAAAACATTAATAATAAATAAAGTTTAAAAAACCTTATTAATGACAAATAAAAAGAAAACATGTCTTCAGAGATAATTAGAAAAAAAACATTTATAGATCGCACTTAGGGGATCCCCACATCTCTTAAAAGGATAACCAATAAAAGCTATTTTCAACCTAATAGCATTTAACTTCACCTAATAGGAAATTTTTTTTTATGTCAAAAGACAAGCACATAAGGATTGAACAAGCAATGTTAACTTTCAACCTCATTGTTACGATGAACGAACTATTAAGATGTGAAACCATTTTTAAATGATAAGTAATTGTTTTTGCATTAATTAATCAATATCCATTTAGAGCTAACAAATATGATGACTATTCAATTAATCATGGTTGTACAGTTGTAGAGCTGTGGTGAATCTTGAAGATCCGCTAGATAAAGTCCACTTCCCAAATATGATATATATAGGCATATCCTTTTAATAAAAAAACATTAATAATAAATAAAGTTTAAAAAACCCTATTAAAGAAAAATAAAAATAAAACTCGTTAATAATCAAAGATAATTAGAAAAAAAAAACATTTATAGATCGCACTTATGGGATCCTGACATCTCTTAAAAGGATAACCAATAAAATCTATTTTCAACCTAATAGAATTTAACTTCACTCCCAAAAAGGGCTTAAGGTTGTTCTATTAGGTTGAATTATAGACACGGTCTTTCCAACGTGTTGCTCAGTGCAAGTCAATTAGAATTTGTTGGGGCACACACAATCACCTACATTTATTTCTACCCTCAATGCCCCAACTCATTGGTTTCATGCCTATACCGGAAGGGAGAAGAAGATCATTGATAATTAAGACAAGAAAAAATTGATGGAGAGCCATAGAGGGAAGCAGTAAAGGTAATGGAAAAAACATTTTTAGAAACCCTAATTCTTTGCTTAGGGAAAATCGTTATTAAATACATGCTAATGATCAACAAATAGAAAAAACCATGGAAATAGTGATTATCAACCATAAAAACAAGAAAAGATCCATGTATTGAATAGGTAGAGGGACAAGCCACTCCTTTATTGTCTCGGATCATGTGGATGTGGCCAACCCCGAGATTTTTCTCTTGATCCCACTTCACAAACGAAATGATTTTCTTGCAAACAAATCCATCCCAAGCAATCCCCCATGAGTTATTTGAATAAAACCTCCATAAATAAATTCAATCAAACAGAACAGAGTAGGGTAGAGAGAAGGAGGAATTCCTTCAAAAAAAAACCCTCCATGATTCAATTCAATCAAAAAATCGACCGATATCTTCATGAGTGGATTGGAGCACAAAAATAAGTCATTCAAAAAGAGACCTCCATTTCCTTGAGCATCAAAATATGCCTATTGATATCAACTTGAAAGCACATCTATCGTCCTCATCTCTTATACACTACAAAACACAAATTCAAATACAATACAAAAAGACATAACTTCACATGAGAAACTTCCAATACAAAATACATCAACCATATAGGGAACTTGAAAAAGCAGGAGTTCCAAACATGTATCTCGAACAAAATCATAACCTCGATTGACGTAACGGTTGTCTCCAACAAAAGTAGGATCCATTTTTCAAGAAATTCCCTATCCCTCTCGCTCTACCTCCCTCCCTCTCTCTCTCTCTTGCTCACTCTCCTTCCATCTCTCATCGACTCTCCATCTCTCTCTCTCTCTCTCTCTCTCTCTCTCTCTCTCTCTCTCTCTCCCCCTCTCCCTCTCGCATTCTGCCTCTCTCCCACCCTCCCTCCCTCCTTCCCTCTCTCTCTGTCCCTCCCTCTATCACTATCTCTCTCTTCCCCCCCTCACCTCTCTTTGTCTCTCTCCCTCCCTCCCTATCTCTCTCTCACTCTCCCTTTCTCTCACTCACTCCCTCCCCTTTTTGTCACTCTTCCTCTCTCACTCTCACGCCTTCTCTCTCACTCTCCCTCTCTCTCCCACTCTCTTTCTCCATCTTCCTACTTTCCTCCCTCCATATCCCTCTCTGTCACCCTCTCTCTCTCTCTCTCTCTCTCTCTCTCTCTCTCTCTCTCTCTCTC
>LPNX010027794.1:0-21628 GCA_001517045.1 Pseudotsuga menziesii
ATATATACATGTTAAATTGTTTAGAATTTAATTATAATTTTGTAATTAATTCATAAACTTATATACATTGTATGTGCATGTATATATACAACCTTCTAATACCACTTATGTGTACATGTGAAATAATGGTATGTGTTGTGGAAGAATTGAAAAAATTGTTTGACCACTACACTAAATTAAACATATATACAAAGTAAGTGTATTATAGTATGATTAGTTCTAGAGTTGTCCAATGAAATTAGAGAATCGTTGATGAATATATATAACTATATGTTATCCCTAAATTTGAACCTAGACTACATGGGTTCAAGCTTAAGGAAATCTTGTTCTCAAAGGTGCAAATCAATGAAATCAAATTGAGAATCAAACTGATATACAGTCAAAGCTATGGACAAAGTTACACTTCTATCAATGTAACAGGCTGGTATAACATAAAGGCTATGTAAAATCAAACAATCATTGAATAACTAAACTGATATAAAACCAAGGCTGTCTGTACAAATCACACAATTATCATTGCACATGCTGGTATATTATGAAAAGTATAAGAGAATCACAAAGTTATCAGAAAACTAGATTGGTATCATATAAGAAATATAAGAAAATCAAAACATTGCTGAAAAGATAGGCTGGTGTAAAATCAGAGCTGCAAGGTAATCCACAGGAAATGTATAACATAAGACAAAATGCACAGTTCAATATTTAGGTTACTATGATCATAAAGACAAGAAGTGAAACTGCCTCTGTTTTCTACAGTGTAAGGATAATTGTATTTTCCAATAAGAATTAGTGCAATGGGATGTAATGGACCATATGCATAACAAAATTATCAGAAAAACCAATTCATAACATACAGAAGCAAATCATCATCATGTTTCATTAAAAAATAGAACCTGTACAGAAGCTGCATAAAGTCTATGTCATACAGGCAATGCTCCAAACAGGGCTTGCATTCTCCAAAATTGCCAACCCCCAGTCCCTCTGCCTCTTCGATGAGGTCTGCCACCTGTAAGGTTAGTTGCTAAAATGTTGATTCGATGCCTGGAAATCTGGAAACCATTGAACTTTAACAGCCATCAAATATAAAAATAATTCTTTGTTTTTAGGTGTCTGCCATCTGTATCATTATATGCTTAAATGCTGCTGGATGATATTGACCAAATCCTTAATAGTTTGGAGATGATGAGATCAAATTGCTAACTCAACTCCTTGAAATCTAGAATCACTGGAAGTGCTGTCAAATGTGAGGTAGAAATGTTCCCAATTTCATCTCGGTGATAAACCGAATGTGCTCGAGGCGGTAGTCTTGCCACTAGACTTTTTAAAAGATGATGCACCTCTAGCATTGGATCTTTCTTGGTATTCAATCCTTGAAAAATCCACCTTTGATTCGAGCACCCCCATGAAAAAGATGATAATTTTCAATTATTTGAACATTTCCCCAATGAAAAATTTCTATTTCTCGGACCAGCTCCTTGACAACCGCAAATGGTTGGATATCTTCAAAGTGAAAAATAAAGGTGAAAATGAATATGCAGCAAGATTCTCATATGGACCATACTTAAGTTCTGTATCCACCAATTTTGTGGGACCAACTTTAGAATATGATTCTATTCTAGGATTTATAGTTTTGATGGTTGCAGTTTGCACTTTCACTGCATATGGAGAAAGAAAGTAGGCACTATGACAATAAAGAACAAGCTGCGTTTGTTCCTGGGATATATCTTCAGGGAAAGGCTTCACTGAATGCATGAAGACTGAAAGCACTTCTATAGTTACAGTTTTACCCTTCTTTAGTGCCTTTACCAAAGAGATTGAAAATAAAAATGAATCCCTCAAAATCGGGAATCTCGGATGCCATCTTCGTATCTACTTTGGACCACGTCAAATATTTTAGATCGAGTACCTGATCTTTATAGTCTATGTCCATGACCCCATTTGATGTGGGCAATACAGGATCAACACTGGCACCTGCAGGTGTTTCAAGTATCTTTTGAGGTAGCATGCTAGTTGACATATGTGTTGGTTTTATCGATAAGCTTAACAAAATTCCCAACATTCTCTTTGTCCTGGATGTCCAAGGTTGCAAAACTAACCAAGGAAAAGTCTTCAATCACCTCACACAATGCCTTCGTAAGTTTTCTGTATTTAGAAGAACGAGGATCTTGATCTATATGTTGTTGTAAATATGATAAGTCCTGCAAAATCGAGCCTTCCATAACTTTCAATAAGATCCATCTTGGATAATACATTAATATGTGGCAGTTCTAGATGCAACATTGTTGTCAAAGACAGTAGCAGAGTACTGATATATTTCCCAAGATCACTACAAAGATGGGCATCAACTAAGTGTACTGCTGCAAGACTGTTAGTCCATCTTTCTGGTCATTTCAAGAATGATATTTTTGGCATTTGAATGAAGAGTGAAGAGCTCGACCTGCCCCGAAAAATCAAAGAGAAAGTAGTGATCTTTTGCAAGAGGTTCCAGCTTAGACTGCAACCAGCCTATGTTCTTCTCCATTGCTTCCCTTTGACATTTTAAACCCTAAATAAATTCCAACTCTATTGCGTGGACCGACGGCTTTAAATCTCAAGCAAAAACACACACACTTTGCTGCACTTACCTCTGTGCTAAGTCTTCACTTCATGCTAGCATCTAGCCTGTCAATAATGCACCTATTCCTGTATTGGTTCTAATTTGATTGATTTACAGGCTTGACTGAATGAAGATGGTAGTAAAAATACAACCAAGAAGGTTCGTAGGTCTTACCCCTGAGCCTCTTCAAGCCTCGGTTAGTAATGTAGATTTAAGATGCCTTCGCCTTAGACGGCCCTGAACATGAAAATATGTGCTGTAACTGCGTGCTTCGGAATGCAGGGAAGTATATGCATTGTAATCCAAACCCTGAAACAAGAACATAGAGTTTGAAAGAAAACCCTAGTCACTGAAACCCTACATGAGGCTGCTCGTCACCAATGGAGATAGACAATAGACCAACAGGCCTGCGAATACCCTTCTTTAATTAACCAGCAGAATGATAAAAGAAATTTTGGGGAAAAATGTGCATTAACTTGATTTTAGCCTCAATCAATACAAGTACTCATTACATGAACTATTCCAACTTTGACATGACAACATGTGTACTCTTCCATAAATGCCACCACACAACTCATGATTTCGTGGACAGGGGTGCATTTTTATTTCAAATATGTCCATACTGAATGTCTCATAATTATGAATATCACAAAGCTTATTAGCATTTTATATTCCATGATATTAATAAACAATAAACTTTTGAATGAAATGCCAATTTGACATTCTGCTATCAAAAATTATAATGCTGCCAGGTCATAATATGCTGTCAGTTTGGATAAACGCTGCCAGCTGTAAGAATTCACCATATAGCATACACTTTCTTGCACATATATGGGCTCATGGCTTATGAATGAAGCTTTTGATGATTTTAGGCAATTAAAGAAACCCTAATGGCGATCAATCAAACCTAAAATATAAAACAAAGCAAGATTAAAAACAATAAAAACAAAGCATAATAAAAAATTTAAAAATAAACAGGTGAAACAACCTTAGAGATAACACTATATCTACTGCATAATATTCTAGCATAATATCTAGTTCTAAATGAATATGCATATATAGCCTTATCATTGCACTTATTTTCTTCATCTTTTCTATAGCATTATCTTTCCTTTCATTGATTTTAATATGATTTTAATTTCATATTCATATATGAGCATTTTCATAGTGTTCAAATTACAATTTTACATTACATTATGATAATGATGATAATTACATTACAATTACAATTACAATTACATTAAACAATTTTATAATTACAATTGCATTACATTACAATCATGTACAAATGACTAGGAATCATATGGCTTTAAGCATTGACGACAATGATGATCTCAAAGAAAATCAACAATTACAATTACAATCACAATCACCTTACTATCACATTACAATTACAATCACATTAACATGCATAAGCACCAACCTTACGTCAATGGAACAGTAAGGTAGAGTAAATACAAATACAATTTTACATTACATTATGATAATGATGATAATTACATGGCTTTAAGCATTGATAATAGATAATTACATTGCTGATAAGCATTGATAATTACATTATGATAATAGAATCATATGGCTTTAAGCATTGATGACAATGATGATCTCAAAGAAAATCAACAATTACAATTAGAATCATAATTACAATTACAATCACATTACAATTTACTTAAGGTAAGGTAGAGTAACATATTTTAATTAATAACATCCGGTTTTGGGACATAAGTCTCATTCGCAACAATTGTGGGAAGTACTTAGGATTTTCCCTAAAAATCATTATGAGGAGTACCACAGGAACCCCAAAGTAGCTGGCCATTGAGAGGAACTGCCAAGCGAAAAGGGCAACGACCCCTACTGAATGGATTAGATTCCCACCTGTGAGGAAAACCAAAGAGCTGTCGTTTGTGGCCAAGCAGTTAGCAGTTTTACCTGCGCCGTGAAGTGAGTGGAACTACCCCAATACTCAAGCCTGAGATATCCTAGGTGGCCGAGTGACTACCTTTGAACCATTAGGAAGCCGATTTAAATCGGGGTCCATATTCATCTCTAGTTACTACAATATTATAAGTAAGATAAAATGTTATTCTTGAGCATGCATTTATTTGTATTTATTCCAAGAGCTTGTATTTATTTTTGAGTTTGTATTTATTTATTGCTAGATCCTGGCCAGTCATCATAGGATCATGCACCCTCTAATTTCTCAAGAGTAATTGGGAGCTTCAATGATGTTGGAATGGTTGCTAATTGTTTAAGAGGGTTGGATGATATCACTCAAGAAGAGTTCGGGAACCTGACCCCTGATCGAACAATCAGAGAGCATGTTAGTAACATAATCAAGTTGTACTTTGAACAACAATCTGTGATTACACAAGCTCAAATCCTACATGGATTGATGAAACACAAAAAATTGAAACGTTCCACAAATTTGTTGGGTTTTAAGGATGTTAAAAATAAAAATGCATGTGAGAATGTAACAATTGCACTATCTGCATTTGGAAAGTCAAGAAAAACTGATATCAACGCTGCACATAGGGAAATTACAACTGCTATTGTGGCATGAAGCACCTCAAGAAATCGAATGGTCGCAACAATGTCAAATTTGCTCCACGTTTCAAGAAAAACACTGCACAAATACACTAAATTTAGGGTAAACATAGATGAAAACGATGAAGCTGCTTGTTGGGATTTTATATGCAAAGAAGCATATAAAGACATGATGGAAGAGGGCATCAGAGAGAAGGTGATAGAGCATTGGGACAACCATTCTTGTGCTATACCAGATCGAAAACATGTCCTGCGAAAATGTTCTGGTAGAGGCATTTATAAGGAGCATTGCAAGCATGTTATGGAGATGACAAGAGTTGTTTTGTTCGAGGAATTCAAAGAATCAAATCCTGGTGTCCAGATCTCATTTACCATGTTCAGTATGTTGAAACCGTGGTATATTAGGCCGAATACGATTTGGGACACTTGTTGTTGTCGATACGACGTTAAATTCCAGTTATACTATGACACGTTTGTGGGGTTTTGCAAAAAACATTGGCATGGTGAACCAGCTCCTCACACAGTGCGAGATTTTATTTCTATGATACTATGCAATAGTAATCCTGAAAATGTGTTTTTCATTAAAAGGTGTGTAGGTGGGAGAAGATGCCATGAATGTGGTGATTTGACATTGTTCCATAGGAAGTTTCCTATCGATCCAACACACCCTGGATTGTCAGATATCACAGTTAAGTGAAGAGATATGAGTATGTCTCCATGAATCCATCATCTTCTTCACATGTTCCATCTAAGAGTATTGACTTGCTCGAGAATGATATTCCTATATCAAACTTGATGGACAAGTTTCAAAGTCATATTTACAAATACATTAAACACTCCCATAGGTCTAGGTGGCAAGCTTTAGAATTTAAGCATTCTCATGAGGTTTTTGAGCCAGGAACAATCCTATTGGTGGTAGACTTTGCTGAGAATTACGCATTTGCTCCTCAGAGAGAGATACAAAGTGAGTATTATCACTCTGACTAGGTGTCCATCTTTGTACATGTATTGTATAGACATGCTCAGGCGAGCATTAATGGTAGGGATAGCATGTCAAAACCCCAAATTTTCATAAAAATTTAAAATTTTGAAAATACATAAAATGCTGAGAATGTGGTTTGCTAATAGCTAACAGTTATCTATAAAAGAATAGTTACTAGATTAGTTAATACATAATCTTAATTAAGTAACTTAGCATTCTACTTTTTGATACAAGGTTAGGTTTAACTTGTGCAATAATTCCTCTTTCAGTTTGCTGATGAGTTTTAATTTGTGACAAGTAGGTGGAACTGTCTTTGGATTCCGGGGCTTACTTAGCGTTTAAGCTAACGCAGAAAGATTACTTGTTCTTACAGGTTTTACAGGTATGAATGATCGAGTAACACCTTTAATTCCATAAAGCATCCTACTGTATTTCTATTTGCAAAAATAAAAAGCTTGGTAAATAAGCTGTTACATAACAATCTACTTCTATGAGGTAAAACAAGTAGTTTTGTTTTCTTCAATTATTTTTGTCAACGATATACATGTAGAAGAGTTTCTTTCTTAAATTTAAATAGCAACAGTAATTAATTTCCCTGGTTCACAACTTGTGATCTTTGTTGTAAGTTATTTTCACTTAGAGTGCATAACCTGTAATGCCATAGTGATTGTTCTAACAGTAATATACATTATCAACTTATAATAATAGTATAACCAACTGCTTGTTCTTCATCTTCTGTAATGAAGATTACTGCCTAAGGTTCTAAACATTACAGTGAAACATAAAGTCCTAAGGACTTAGAATCTAGTGGGATTGTTCCACTTCAGTTTCTTATTTTTTATAATACTTCTCTTGAATTAAGCTTCTAACCACAACAGTTAACTTAGGTCAAAATCTTTAAGAGAGATTGATTTATTACCTCATGCAAGCACTAAATAGTTCTAAAATTATGTTACTAATTAAAAACATGGTGAAACTAATAGTACTTGTCATGGTTGAGTAAATAACCAAAAGCTATTAAACTTCGTTGATCTGAGCTATGTAAAGGACTCATAGACAACATCCTAGTATTTGCCACCCACTGAAAACTATATTTTTCTATGATACTCACCAATACACACATAAATTATCTTGTTTATAATACATCCATGTTTACCAGTAATTCTGGTTATAAACAAATAAGATTTATAAAGTTCATAATCCTATTTAAAACTATGTTGTATAAAATTATAAAGTCACAACATAAAAGTTGGTGGCAACAAGATTAGCTATGCAAAGTCTATTAGGAAATACTTTATTAAATATCATTGTTGGGCTAGGTGATGAAATAGCCTTTTAATTGGTATCTCCCAAAGTATCATAAGATTCTTTCATAAACATAGTTACGATAGCACTAGGCGTATCAACATTTATATCTATAGTATCGATGCTATGAATAAATGGATAAACAGTTAGTGATGATCTAAAGTTTCCATGCATAAAATACTTTGAGCATGAATATAGATTACAAGGTTGCATCGATTTCATGGTCAACGAAAATCTTAATATGAATAAACATATTAATTATAAAGTTCATATTATAACTTGATATGGAAAAGGGATGAGGCGTTAGACCACTTTATCGATGAGTTTATGTGTAAGGTTTTGTATTTAAAAAAATAAAATAAAGGCTTGAATTCACCATCGTTCTGAACTATATGAAGACTATACGATAACCTTGTCAGTGATCTGAGGGTTCATGGTTTATGCCCATGCAACCATAGGTTGACATCTATGATAACGTGGAACATTTGAATGATTAAAGTACTTATATGAATGTGCATAGAATTATATTTTAAATCATTGTGAATTATTGGCATGCAGGAACTATATAGTCGACCCACTGCATAAGAGTTTGTGAACCCTACTCTTTGTCATTCTCCTCCGTGGATTTCGGGCCTTCAAGCCACTCTGCAACTATTTTTCATGGCTGCTAGGCTTACCCTACTATGAATTAAACGAGCTCCGCGTCCTGGTTACAATATTCAGTTTGTCTTCTTCGTTCTCGAACTCTTATTTGCACTGTGAGTTTACCCTGGCAAGAGTTGTTGATGGCTGTGACTTAAAGCTTATGGCCTGGCTTGTGAGTAGCTTTTGGTTCGTTCCTCCATGGCCTGCTTGTAGGGATAGTTTTAAGGAGTTACTTGCTTCCGTTTCAGCTTTGTCCCTTTCATGGGGTTTCGAGAGTGTGGATCCTCATGCTTCACATTGTGGTGACAACTCCAGCTTCAGTGTCCGCTTCTTGCTTGGCCATTGCTCAACCTTTTTCTTGCTACTGCTAGCAATGGTTTGTGCATGCATTTAAACCATCTCTGTCACAGGAAAAATGAAGGGTTGGCTCTTTGTCTCGCTGGTGGCAGCGCTACTGTTTCTCGGTGGCTACATTACCTTCGCTTCTAGGTATGAAATTTTTTTTAAACAATTCTTAAACTTACTCTTAAATCAGTTGTAGTATAAAGCATATTTTAATGTCATCGGTTCTTCTCCTTGCAGGTAACGGTTCACACCTCTCTTTGCAGCTGGTACAATCGAGTAAGGTCGGCTCCCTGGTTACGGGTAAGCCCTGGTTAACCCATGGCAATCCATGCTTGTTCAGTTCTTTATGGAACAGTTTTCGGTTGGAAGTTATGGCCTGCAATTGACCCTTCATGGGTTACTATTCCTCGGTTTACTTGTTTAGTTTTTGCTAAACCCTTGCTGTTAGCAGGGTTCTCCAGCTTATGCCGTGACTTGTAAATTTTGTTTTACTTGGTTTTGTGTACAGTTACGTAAATAGATTTTGCAGCCTGTCAAGCCATTCTCTGTTTAAACTTTAAGCATAGAGATTTAATTCTCTTGAGCTCGAACTCAGTTATTTTTATGCTCTTACTGTAATTTTGTATACTAGGGTTCTTACCCTTATTCGACTGTGTAAAGAAATATTTACTGTTTAAATTTATCTTGCATTAAAATGTATTATTATAACCTATTTTGTTATTTCTTTATATTATAATAATTTGTTTATAAGCTCGGATATTCGAGCAAGGGTTAATCATGTTGGTGTCCTGTGTATAAAATAATTTCTTTAAATTATTCTGTAGGTTTTAGTTCAATAATAAATGTTAAAGTTAATTGTTTGTTGTAGGTATATAGTTGTTATAATTTCCTTGTTATCTTTCTCTGTCCTTACAGGACTGTAATAATATTTTACAGTTTTAAGTTTTAGAATACTAAATAATACAAATCCTTGGATTATTGCTTATCTGATTATTAATTACATTGTTATTACTATGAATTACAATGTTCATACTATGAATTATAATGTTAATACTATGAGGGTTTCGACCTTGTACTTTATTTTATAATTAATCTTTGTTTAATTTATTTAAATGAATTAGTTCATTTATAAATATTATTTATTAAATATTATTTACCATTGCATTCGGTCTATTTTATTTTAATAAGTACATAGATAGGTTTTGTTATTGTTTCCTTGTTACAATATTAGAATTGTTGTAGTTAATTTATTTATAAAAATAACTATACTAGTATTACCCTACTTGAAATGTGAACATTTGTAGATATAGTTAAGCAGTATGAACAATAAAATAAACTATGTAAAACAACTCGATTCTTTCTTCACAGAAATAAATGAGTGTTTTATCTAAGTTAATTCTTTACCTATGTTACAGGTTAATAGTATCATTTTACAAAATACAGTTTTGAATAAGAACAATAACCTGTTTATAGTAATCAGCTTGTGTTGTAGCTGCAACATTTTCCCAAAATTCCAAAATTTTTGGGACCCTCCTTTAATTCGTTTTGCTGAGCTTTTGTTTTTGCTTGATATTTGCGCAAAGATTTACTTGCATGCCAGCCATGTTTTATCGTTTGAATTAATTTTGCCTCGCTAATCGGAAGTGTTTTGGACTTTGAATCGAGAGTCTAGTTATCTTCACGCTCGCCGTTACGGAAAATAACCAGACATCAAGTCCAAGTCAAGTGTATTTGGTCTCCAATGTATTTTTCTTTATCAACAATTGTTTTGAGATCTCGTCAGAACCTTTGTCTATACGTCTTCTGCCGTTGCGGAGGAGGTACTGCGAAGTTTGCCGAGAGTTGTTGTATCTTCTTCCAATCCCTGCTATTTTGTTTCGCAGGTCCTTGGTTTTTTCAACTTTCTCCGTTGCAACTTTGGAAAACACTAGGCTTCCGATAGTTTGATTTATGTTGTGTTCTTGGTCGGTATTTTAAGTCATGTTTATTTTTGCTTCGATTTTGATTGGTCTGCGGGTCTCGTTTCCTTTATGGTTTCCACTTTTGCGGCTCTCCAACAATTTGTTGATCCAAAGCCTTAGTCTCGCGAGCTCCGATGCGAGTTTTGATTTGTTTTTCTGCCGATGCCATTGCTGGTGTCCTCACTGTTTCAACCTCCGCCGTTGTGGAGGCGATACTGACATGATCGCCGATCCCGTAGCCGTTCCGCCTCCCGAAGGTTTTATTTTTCCCGCCGATTATGTTTGACCGAGGCTTATATATTGGGGCCGAGGTGTTTTATTAATTTATTGTTATTTTGGTGAATTCCCCGTGCTATCATTATCGCTCGAGCAGACCAATGCTTTCGCTGTCGGTACCTTCGCTCCTAGGTGGCTCCATCGTGGAAGTTTATGATTTTTTCTCCACCGGTCGCGCAACATAGTGCCAGGTAGGCCCTTATGCCCGTTTTTCCCATTCTGTTCAATTAGTCAAACTGTTTTGCTGTCTCCGCGGTTAGTGGTTACTTAGGTTTTCTTTCCATCCTAGCATGTATATATATTTGAGGTAAATGGTATAGCGTCGGGAGGGGGATATTCGGCGTTCTTGAAAGGTCGTGATATTCTAATTTAAATCTGCTGATGTTGGTCAAGAGCTGGTTTTAAACCTTTTGGGTAGATTATTTTCATTCGGGAACATTTGGTTTTGAGCATTGTTTGTTTCTTTTTATAGTTGCACTCATGTTTAGCATAGATGAGGTAAAACACTTATACAGTTTGTCTCCATTTTGAATGTTATCTGGAAATGACCCAACAAAGCCTAAAAGAAATTTTTGTATATGACAGGGGAATTCCTTAGAATCCAAGATGTCTAAACGTCAGAAGAAGAAGGCTCCCGTAGTAGAAGAGGAACCCGGAGTCGAAATCGTTACCAGAGTTGAATACACCTACGAGGACACCAAATGCATAGTGGGTGTGGAACCCGAATATCAATGGGGGGGGATTTACATATTAATAACACGGTGAGAAGTACCTGGCATAGGTTTTGAAGAAGAAACCATCTATGCCAATATAGAGAGATCTGCATTGATGAAAATTGCTACCAGACCTGAGCTTTTTCCATGCTCAGAGGTGATTGGGTGGATTCTGCCCAGGGCAGATGTAACCACCATGATTTTGGCAAACGTTGATAAATAGGGTTATGCTACTTATAGCCCTGGGTATGTAGCACTGGCCTACCACTTACCAGAAGCATAGGTGTACTTGACTGAAGACTGGCTGAAGGCGATTAAGATGGACCTAGTCGAGACACTAAAGAGGATGTTGATGCCTGGCAAGAACTTAGAACTAGGCCAACCGGGGAATATGACACTGCCAATCTAAGAACCCCTTACAAGTTCATTTCCCTGATGCTGAACAGGATTTTCGGGAGGGCCCATGGTAAAATCTTCAAATTGGAGTGGGTGCCTATAATTTTCTATGTTGCAACATAGGGGACAGTTTTCAACTGGGCAAACATTGTGTCCAACAACATCTCAGCCTGGATTGCTTCAGCATTAGGAGGGGTGTCCTAGAAGAGATCAGAGTTCTACATGAGCTCTATACTAATTGATTGCATACTATGCAACCAACCCTTCCCTAATATAAGGTGTATCTAGGACCGGGAGAGAGCACCAGTCTACTCAGCATACAAGCCACTGTGGGCACACAAATACCATAGTCACTACAGGGAAGTGTGTGAGCACTTCATTATACCATTATATACCTTGATTTTCTTGAAAGAGTGCAATTGCATGTCAGAGGAGGCATTGCAGGTGATTGAAGAATATGTGGACTATTACTTAACTGAGGATGGATTATATTTCAGAATGTATGGATGCTCCAGAGCACCCTCACTATTGCCTAAGTATGCCACTGAATATGTAGTCCACAAAGAGGTGGTTAGACAACTCTTTTTAGATGGCATAGGGAGCTTTCTGTTTGAACATAATAAAGAAGCTTACCCTCCTTTGCCATTGAGGTTGGGAAGCTACAAGTTTACAAGGGTGAAGAAAGGTGACGAATTTGTGGAAGAATTGGGGAAATGCGTTTCCACAGGAATGATTCCCGGAATAAAGTGGCAGAACACTGCAGAGAGGTGAATGTACATTTTGAATACACAAGCCACTGGGACAGAGAGAAATCCATTTTCCATAGTGCACAAAATATTACAGCCTTAAGAAGAAGGTTTAAGAAGAAAATCACCACCAAAGGCGAGAAAGGACAGGATGAACAAGAAAAGGAAAAGGAGGAAGAATCCATAAAAAGGGATCAAAATGCTAGGAGGCTAGCACAAGAAGCTGAAAGCTAGCTCAAAGGTGAGGAGGAAGAGAAGAGAAGAGCTGCACAAGAAGCAGCTAGAAAGGCAGAAGAAGCTGCCAAGAGTGAAGAGGAGGAAAAGAAAAGAAAGATGGATGAGGAGCTAAAGAAGAAGGAAGCAGAAAGGCTAAAGCTGACAGAGACAGTGACAGGTCAATAAAATTTCGATCCTGTAGATAGTCAGGCTCAAGACTTGGGGAACCTTGATATTCAAGATCCTGAGGCAACTACTGGCAGCACACCAGGACAGGCTATGGTCCCCACCCTTAGGTTGATCCCTTTTGAGCCGAAGAAAGGGGAGGAGGTACTGGATTTCAACACTATCTTTTATGATAGGGAAAGGAAAAGGATAGTGGAGAGGACCGAGAGAAAGGTTGAGACTGGGGGGCAGTCAGGTAACATGATAAATGATACAACTGTCGTATATGGGACATACAAGGACCCCAGGTTCACTATCAGAGCGGGGGCTACATTGATCCATGCTTCCGAGGACAATGTAGATCGAATAATGACTGATCTTGAACAGTCAAAGAAGTCCTCTTCCCAGCTCAAAGATACTCTGAGAAGAGAAAGAGAGGAAAATAATAGGTTTAAAAGAAAGTTTGAAGATGTACAACGGGAAATAAAGTCTTCAAAAGCTGAGCTCCAGTTCCTCCAAGTCGAGACGAGATCTCTAGAGGCTACCCAGGAAGGTATGGAAAAATTATAGCATGAATGTCAAGGGTTGAGGACAGAAAAGGAGCAACTCCTAGGTAGGATAGGGGAGTTGGAGCTACAAAAAGCTACCTTGGAGGAATCTGAGAGGAAATCTTAGGGGTAGAATGCAGAACTTAAAGAACAGATTACCTCGTTAATAGCAGCTCTAGAAGCAGCCAAGGAACAGCAGGTCAGTCTTCAGCCTTTCGAGGAGCATGTTCTGGCACAGAGGAGCAATATGCACCAGCTACAAGTAGCCATAGAGGAAGAAAGGTGCAAGGTCTTGCAGGTAGATAATCAACTGGAAGAGATTTTGGAAACCTCTTCATATTTTGTGGACAGATCGCAGGACATCTTAGAAGTCCTGACAGGAAGGATGGTGAGATTGGAAGTGAATGAAGAAAATCCTGCAGAGTTACCATCAAAAGATCAACAAGCCCTAAGGCAAGACTATGATTTACTGGAGTTTGCCATAAACACAGCTGAAGAATTCAAGAAGGCTGTCAAGAAGATAAAGGGGGCTTGTGCAAAATTCTTCAAGAGACTTTTGATCACTTATAATCGCTGCCAGGTTAAGGCTGAGCAAAGAATGGATACTTTTCCAGACCACAGCCTGTTTTTGGAAATTTTGCAAAGGAGGTATCATGAATATGAACAAAGGATCCTGCACATTAGAGCCTTAGATGATCAAACCATGAGGAATGAAGTAGCTCATTCCGCGGTTAGTGTGCAGTTGCTTAAGGACCAACTTCGTCTGAGCACAGCCAGAATAGAAGTAATAAGAAATCAGGCTGCTAAATTTGAAATAAATATTCGTTTCTTAGAACCTTCTGGTTTTGAAAGCATTACCTCAGAGGCCTCAGCATGGAAGAAGTTTTTGAATAGTCAAGTGGGACCCACCTCATGAGCACTTTATTTGTTTTATTGTAATATATTGAAAATTTTATAAGCACTTAATGAAAGAAAAGTGTGGGAGGTGAAGAGTTGGGGAAGCCCAAGAGTCATTCGTGGGCAGCCCAATAGTTTTGTTCTTTTTGTATAAATATAGAAGATTTAGATAAGAGAGGGACTTTTTCCCAGTTAGATTGGTGAAGACATATTGTAAGAAGAACTATTTCCTCTTGCAATAGATAATTACAGTTTGCCTGTTGGAGAAAGCTTGGTGGAATGTTCAAATGTTATGCTATGGATTTGTTGAAGAGGAACTATTTCGTTTTCAGCTTTGTGTCCATTAACTGTGAAATCGTTCTAACTCTTTGAACCTATGTTCTTATATAAATGATCTCTGGTTTATTTTATGGAAATTTCCACTATGAGTAATGAATTTGTTCATAAATAATTGGCTATCTGGTTGTTCAAATATCTTTAAATGTTCATGTATTTGAAAGAAGTATCAGCTATCTGTAATTTTTTCATAATGCATGCACAAAATACATTACTCATTAATAAGTAATAATCTTCCTCCCTAGGGATAGGTTAGGTAGTTAGTTTTATTTTCTTGTTGTGTGAGATTCAGATGCAAGAGAGTCTAAGACGAGAGGTAAGAACCTGCGCATCACATTGTGACCACTCCTTGCATGCTTAATCAATCTGCATTTTAGCTAGGCACTTGCATGTCATACTTAAAACTAAAAAATACAAAAATATACACGGTGGACCAGGCCGCAACCGGTAAAACCTTTTATTTTTTGTTACTTGACCTACGGTAGTCGGACCGCAAACCGGACAGATTCCCTACACCAAATAGTCACGGGCTAGTTGGGAACGTTGACTGGGGAGAATCCCTTGCTGTTGTGGCCTACGAATTTCTAGGCCTCAACAGCTTGTTAAAAGAAATAAACCTGATGTCTGTAAAGTATTATGAATACTTCTTGGCTAGCATTCTTATTACAATAGTCTGGTTTGAACAATAAACTTAATTAGACATATTAATATTCTTTCCTGAAAACAACTATATACAGAAATACATTATTCCACTGTTCCTGAAATACAAAATAACTCTATTCAATCCAGATTTCTATCATATCCTTCATCTATTTTAAAATATACTGCCTGTGCTAGAGTACGGTCTTGTCCATTCCAAATGGGGAAAAACATAGGTTAGGATTATTTTCATCAATTACAGATTCAATATTCAAATAACTAAAGGCTACAAGCTCTATCATTTCACTACAAAACATGTAATCATTCATTAATCATTCATTCTTAGATATAAACTTTTAACACAGTAAATAAAAGACTGTAGAACATGTTTAAAGTTGTATGACAACATCGTTGGGAGGTCGTTCCTCCCTACCAACTCCTGGAGAGTGCTCAAATAGCATCTTCTCAGGACCCCCTAGCCTGTTCCTGGTCTCCTTGGCTGAGAACTGGTGGAGCAAGCAACAAAATACTAGTCCAATGACTCAGTACTAACTCTACACTCAGCAGCAATATTCTGCAGCTGAATAGCTGCACTAGATCACTTTCTGCAGTTTACCCCTCAAAAACCTTCCACAAATTTCCTTCCCAATGAAATCCTTTGAAGTGCATTCACCTGAATGATTCTCTTCTTGGAATGAGCAGCCTCAACTCTCTTCAATGGGCATTTTTATTAAGATTGCCTAGGTGTTTTTGGGTTAGTTGTCATTAATTGAGCCACCTACTCTGATCCCACTTTCTTGGGGGATCATGACCCCAAATGTAAGGAGGTTGCCACCTACAACATTAAAAGTGCTTGAGGATGCTGCCACTTGTCTATTTTCTCTCCACCCAGTTTCCTCCACCAACTTGACCAGTAAACACTCTTTTAACAACTCTCCCAAGCTGTTGTCTCCACTTTTATTTATTTATAATTAAAATATTCAGAATTACATTCACACCCTTGAATCTGCTGAGTCATCATTTACAACTTAGCATAAAATTTAACATATTGTCTTGAAATAAAATCAAATATGATAATATTATTTTTGCAAAATTAGGGCATGTGACAACTCCTCAGTCGCAATGTGATCAAGGAATACATTTTTTATGTCAGTGATGATCGTGAGCATGACACATTGTTTGTTCAACACTGCTTTGGGTTGATTTATGATTCATTTAAAAAGAATGGGGTGTCATTTACAAAACATTGGATTTGGTCAGATGGGTGTGCGAGGCAGTTCAAATCAGCACAATCATTTTATTGGTTGAGTCATCTTCACAAAGAGACAGGTATTTGACACACTTGGAGCTTTTTTGAAATGGGGCACGGAAAGGGTGAACATGATGGCATAGGTGCATGCATGAAACGAGCAATTCGGAGGTACCAAATGAGTCATAGTGCATCTCGACTCAAGTTCAGTAGAAGTAGTTGATTGGTGCACACAAAATTTGGGTCACCAAGGTAATGAACAAGCAAGGCCAGTGCGCGGGTAGGAACAACAACTTAATTGGAATTTAATAAATTTGTTTGTATTATTATATATATAAATATGATGTTTTTAATTCGATGCAGGTTTTTTTGGGATGTTTCCCTTATCGATGTGAATAGATCTATGCCATGGTATTGCAAGACCATACCTGGTACGAGAGAACTACATTCATCTCGTATTAAAGACATGGGAGACATATTTTCCATTGAAACGAGGAAGTATGCGTGTTTCTGTGAGTTCTGCATTTACGCCACTGGACTGGGGGTTGATCATTGTGTGAACGATGCATATGTCAAACAATGGAAATATGTCCCTCTTAATCCAAAGGGGGCACATCCAATTCCAACGTGGCAAGAGATGCACACTGACGAGATAGTAGTTTCACTATATCATGATCGGGTTTTTGATTTGGTTAAGCAAGGTACATGATAGTTGATTGAATGTTTAAACCTCTAGTCTTGTACACATGCATATATATATTTAAGATTTGTTTAATATTTGAAAATCTTGATGCAGGTGATGTATTTGTTGTAACTGCACCATCAAGAAATGACGAGCATGTGGCATACTTTTTGATGCTGTGTACACAAATCAAAAGCAGTTTGGTGCGACCCTATGTTAATGGAGAGTTCACGTTCCAAGTTGGTGACCTAGTTGTGATGGGCCACTTTTTTGAAAAAGTGAGAAGACAAGGTGACTATATTATTTACAGAGATTTCACGCCTGAATATATATCTTGTCAGTACAGTCATTTGGTGGTGGCAGCTCGGATACATCTCATTGAAATCAAGGTGAAGAGGGGTGAACTAAAGAGATGGAAGATGCCAGTAGTTGACCATGATCGTATTATGGAGATGTGCATTCCTATAACCCATTGGCCGGATGAATGAAATTTATATGCCATGACATATAAGTTGATACATTGACATAGTTGACATGCTTTTGAAATGTAGCAAATCAAAATTTCTTATGAAATATGAAACCAAATTTTACATTGTAGTTGTAATTTGCACCTAGTAGATCTTACATTGTAAAGTTGTAAATTTTGTAACACTATAATTGTAAGTTATGTTAAAAATTGTAAGCTGCGTTCGATTGACAATTTTGCAAACATGTAAACTTGTAAACATTGTAAATTTTGTAAACTTGTAATTTATTAAATTGGAAAATTGTACAATTTCGTAAGATTGTAAAACATTAATGATTGTTAAATATGTTAAAATTGTAACTGAAAACAAACTTTAAACTATAACTGCAAATAATTAAAACATTTAACAATCCATCATGTTAAAAAAAGTCCATATATATATCGATAATCATAAAGTACAAAATAATAAAGTCCAAAATAATAACGTCCACAAATAACAGTCTACAAATCACTCCTACGCCATTGATCAAGAGATCGACCATCATGGACACTACCGCTAGTTGCACTATGCCCCTGGCCTTGCTCATGCACATCAAAAATAAAATTACCTAGGTCTAAGAACTGCAGAAGTTAAATTCATGTACTCTACAAGTCAGTTACATACCACATATTTAAATTACATGTAGAATGTGAGGAAAAATTAAATATATATATGAAACACAGATCTATGAACTCACCTCGCTCGAGTTGAGTGTCAGGTTTGGGAGGATGGGTATCTGCCGAGACGAGCCTTCATCAGGACCCGGTCGATGAGCGGTAGCCCACTCATCCATAAACATCACGGCGACTTCAACGCCCTCATTTGCAGCTGCCTGTGTCTGTGTCTGTTTCCATGACATGAAAATAGTTATATTAATGAATTACGATTTGAACTTGAGAATTACAATTTGAACATGTAAATTATAATTTGAACATAAATATGCAAACAATTAGAACATAAATAACTAGTACCTCGTCAATCGGCGTGTCATGAGTAGGACTCGAGCGAGGCTGTGTAGAATCATGTGCAATGCCCTTACCTCTACCATGTACAATATGAACAAGATAAATGAGGAAATTTGGAACAAACAAAAATATTCCATGTTCAACAATTGACTTGAATTTATAAATTCAAATTTAGGATGACAGTTAACACATACCTCATCGACGTGGGAAAACGGAACTGCAGTGGGACCTGGAACAGATGCATCACTACCAAACATGACCTCCATGAAATTGGACTCCTGCATGGAGGTATAACACAAAGAAAAGTATTAGTTATAAAAATATATACCTGAAAATCATGGCAATCAAATGATGACAATAAATATATACCTGTCCCATCGGTCGAGACCTGCATCAGTCTAAAATATGCATCATGGATCATGATAGCATACTACAGCATTGTGTCGTGATCAAGAATGTTGAGAACATCATCATCCACCCACTGTAACTTAGGCTCTGCAGGTGTAGTGGGTGATCTGTGTTTCTCTGCCTGCACAGCCATCATGGTACCATGCATTGTCATGCGTGTTGCCTCTGCCAATGCACTACACTCCGCAGTCACTAGCTGAGATGACTCAGCTACATCATCTGTCCTAAGCATGGTCTTGGTAGGGAAACCTACCAAATGCTCTGGCTTTGGCTGAGCTCCAAAGTGTCTCCTATCCCCAGGACGTGCATGACTGCGTCCCCCACCAGCACCATAGAAGCTCGATGGTGTGCTAGTGTAATCTGGGTGCATATCCAGGACAAACTATGCATAGATAAGTTTTGTAAAGTATAGTGGGACCTGGTCATGGTGGGGAAACATGCCCCATGCTCCAATGAACCTGTCATATACATAAGGCGTTGCATCCTCTAGCTTAAACTCCTTGAGTCTAAGCGGTTGACCAGAGGCGTGGTCATGAGGGATATCAAATAATGTTTCCTTTACATGGCCAGTTGTTGTATCTCTCACTACGGCCCAGTTATCAAGACCCTTCAAAGTGGCCCTTCTTCTCTAACATGCAGAGGCCCAAAGAGAACTTAATAGTCCGATGGACCTATAGACCTTCAGTAGATTGTCTACTACCTCTAACATCATGTGCATCGAATGTGATGCGGGAGAGTTTCGAGGAATGAAGAGGATGATTTCCCGCAAACACTCACGTTGACTGGTAATGTCTTGCAGTGTGATACGTGTGATATCATCCTCCCATGGTGCTTCCTCGGGAGGGTCGACGCCCTATTGTGCAGAACTTGAAAATTAGATGAAAACACAAATGCCAGTCAAAATACATACATCAACAGTAGGTGAATTTGAAATCAATATAAATTAAAGGTATTGATAACTGAAATAAATATATATATGCATTTAATGTACCTGTCTCATGGGGAACCTCCCCACCGACACCAATAATATCCTGATCCTCGTCACTCACATGCACAGAGTGGTTTCCAGAGTGGCTGTCGCTCTTCTTCCCAGCAAGAGCGTGTGTCGGCATAGAACGCCTAAGCGAACCTATGAAAATAGAGACATACAAGTTGATGATTAAACATACACATGTGAAACAATTTAGTTTGATGTAACTAACAACAAAGAGTGCAACATGCACAATTGTATACTTATGAGTCCTCTGCCGACCTTCAGGGCGAGGAATGGCCGCAGATCTGCGAGTGCTCTGCCTTCGGCGAATCGAAGATCCCCACTGTATAGATGCATATGCATGAAATAAGGCATAGTAAATGATTTTTTGTAAATAACTCAATGTAAGTAACTCCATATATGGATACGAGTAAAAAACTCTTACTCAAAAAACCACCAAAAAGTTTACAAAACAAAATGGATTGACGAGTTTTTTGTTTTTTCTTTGAAGGTTGTGTGAAGAATACTATCGAATATGTGGTATGATTGGGGTTATGATTTATTTTCATAATGTTGAGTACTCCTTTATTTCTTGTTCAATTTGATATTATGGACATGTGGTACTTATTTGGGTGAAGCTTCCTAAAATACGAGTTGAATTCTAGTCACTTCCTAAAATAGAGAATGCTTTGTGAGTTTTTGATGGGGTGGAAATGAGTTACAAATACTTGGGGTTTTAAACTAATTCCTATAGATATTTATAATTTTAAACTAATTTTTAAAATTATAATTATGTAAATTTTTTCATCCATTTTTTAAAAATTAAATTACAATTCTAGTTTTCCATAATTTAATGTATAAATTTATATATTTTACTATTATTGAAGAAATAAACACAAAACAAAATGGTAAAACTCTAACCACTTTATTCATTAAAAGAGTACAAATATATAGTACTCTCAATATGCAACCTCAGTGAGAGATATTCCCTAGATCCTAACACCTTGCATTGTGACTAGGATAAGAAATCTTCTCCATACCTTCTAGAGACTTATCTAGGATAAATGACTATTATCCCAAATAATAAATACAATAATGTGACATTTAACTCATGTGATTGCTAATGTAAGCCATAAGGCTAACATTCCCCCTATCAATCACAAGTTTATGTATTTGTATCAACTAAGCAATAAACACTAAACCCAAAGTTTATATGATGGATTTTTCAAAAGCCTTCCTTTGTGCTTTAATGAAAAATATTCCTGTAAAACCGTCAATCTGAATGGTTTATCTAAAATGAACTGAAATTCTGGAGTGAACAGCTGCCATGTCTGAACAATCCCTGTATGCTTGACAATTTCATCATTTGCCAAGTGATTTAGCTAGAAGAGGTTGGTGTCTTCTGCTGATTGGTGAAGATTGTTAAATTTTCCTATGCTTAACTAAGACATAAGTATATCATTTCATTTTTCATAATAAAAGCATATAAAGCAGGATCACTGAAAGAAACAGTATCACAAGAACAACACAGATTT
>LPNX010027794.1:23811-68598 GCA_001517045.1 Pseudotsuga menziesii
CAGCTGAAGCCATATGGCTTCATAACATAGTAGAGCAATCTACTATATATTCTGCTTCAACCGAGCTAAGAGAAACACTGGACTGTTTCCTGCTAAACCATGAACTCATAGCAGACCTCAAAGCATATACCTGATTTGATTTTCCTGTTTGAGATACTTCCAGCCCAATCTGCATCTGTGTAGCCATACAATCTATACTCATGGCTAGCATCATAGTATTGACCAAAGTCTATAGTCCTCATCACATGTTTTGCAGCTACTAGGTGAACCCATCTTGGTTGAACAAGATACTGACTTAAGGTGTTCACAGCAAAACAAATGCCTGGTCTGGTATTTGTTAAGTACATCAATGACCCAATGATCTGTCTGTAGTGAGTCACATCCACTAACTCTAATGATTCATCAGCTAATAGCTTCAGGTTGGAGTACATGGGTGTGGCCATGAATTTGCATTTCAGCATATTGAGTCTCTTCAATATATCTACCACATACTTTCCCCGATTGAGAAAGATTCCTTCTGAACTTTGCCATACTTCTAGACCTAGGAAATAATGCATTAACCCAAGGTCTTTCATCTCAAATTCTTCTGCTAGTTTCTTCTTACTTTCCATGATCTGTTTCTCATTCCCTGTCAAGAATAAGTCATCCACATATAGTAATAGAATGACAGGTACATCTTCTACAACCTTGTAGGAAAGGTTAGGATCGACTTTACTCTTAGCAAAGCCCATTCTCATCAGGAAACTATTTATTCTTCCATACCAAGCTCTGGGAGCTTGCTTCAGGCCATAGAGGGCCTTCTTCAACTTGCATACTTGATTCCTTCTGTCTTCAAATTCAAATCCTCGTGACTATTTGACGTAAAACTCTTCCTCAATCATACCATTAAGGAAGGCTTGTATTTACTTCATCATGGAAGAAACTACCATGATAGATTTGAAGGAAATGTACCTTGCTTCCAGAAGTAAGTGTCTCTTCAGATTTAATTCCCTCTTTCTGATAGAAACCTCTAGCCGCAACTCTTACCTTACTTCTATTAGCAACATATCTTATCTTGCAAATCCATTTGGAAGATACCACATTCTTGCTTTCTGGTTTGAGTACTATATCCCAAACATCATTCTAGTATCACAACATCTTCTATGTGTTTGTCTTCTCAGGTCATCAACATATCCTAGTCTTTTGCATTCAACCTTGAAGGTTGGAAACTACTTTACTCTTGGTAAAGTTTCGATCCATCACAAAGCTATCCATCATGTCATACCCTATCGAACTCAGATATAATTTTCTGTAGTCACTCCCCCTGAAATGGAGTATCATCTTCCTTCTTCATTCTGCACAGGTGGTTCTATGCTTGACATATACTGGTCAATAGAGAATGTCATGTCATAGTCTATTCTTTCTAGGGAGAATCATGAACCTTGCTTTGTACATCATATCATAGACATCATTCCCCATGATCAACTGTTATTCTTTGATCATAGCTTCTTCCATACCATTATTTTCTTCATCTTGAGTTATCTCTTGTACCCATGGTGGTCTTCATCCTTCAAGGTGGATCTACAACTCTCTAAAGCTCTTTCTTTTGTCATGGTGTCTCTGACTCTGGGAGCTTCAGATTCATGTTTATTGGAGTGAATCTTGAATTGTCATCACTTGTTCTTCGGAACAAGTCTCATCCTTCTTTTCTTGAATGAGGCTGTACATGACCTTTCCTACATTTCAAATGCACCAGTTGCATGGTTAGAACTATTTCATAAAACATATGCATAACGACAAATTCTTATGCATCATGCAACTGTTTAGTCAATACAACATTCAACCATATCTCACATAGACTTTCTAGATGCTTTCCATCTCTACCATGACATTATTGAGATTGTGCACTAATCCAATATGTCAGCAAAGAGGTTTGATAAGTAGCAATGGAGAGTTGTATAGCACCATGAGCTACTTACCCATCACATGCATATTAGTAGTATACAGTCATTAATGCAAACAATCTATCATGCATAACACATCAACTGAATATAATCAAATGTGTAACAAAACAATATTAGGAAATGACAATTGAATACTTATCTTTATTTGTTTCATGGGTATTCTCCTTCTTGAGTCTTCAGCTTCATCGACTTCTTCATTTATGATAGCATCGTTTCTTATCCGGATGCTGAGGTGGATAAGAAGTTCTTCAAGAGTTGAGATCTTCATATTTCTCATTGACTGAGGGATCTTCTTTGGAAGATGAGAGCTTGATATTCAGAGATGAGCTTCTTCTTCTTCCCCAAGTCGGCTGAAAGTAATCACTTCCTTCTGAAACACATTTCTTAAATGAATGAATTTCATGATCCTTGGAGGCCATCCAAGGTTTCCATCACCACTTCTACATTCTTCACTTCTTCTTTCCCCGCTTGAAGTTGTTATTTGATTTGAGAGATCCTTATGACTGCATGGTCTCTGCATTCTGGATCTTCACATTTTTCAACTGGTTTCTTAAGGTCATATTCTAATCTATGTTCTTCCTTTTAAATAGCTTGGTCAAGGAATCAAACCTCATCGATGTCTTTAGGGAAGACACTTGTAGTACAAGTTGATTCAAAATTGAATCATCAATGATCTTCTGGGATTTGACCAAGTTCTTCTTGAGAAAGGATTCTAGCCTCATCTCCCTCTGAAACTAGAACCTCTATGCTCATGTAGGTGTCCAATCCATTTTCTTCAGAGAGATCATATACTTCTAGGCTTGGAAGTTGTCAACTTCACCAAGCTTATCATCAAGCTGATGTCATAGATCACTTTGAAAAGAGAACCTCAAATGAACATAGCAAAGGATTAGATCTTACCGATTTGAGGTGTCCGTTCTGGTTCCGGAGCTGGCTAATCTAGGGTTTGTCGCAGAAACACTAATTTTAAAACTCAGAATATTTCAGATCTAATTGGATATACAGATAGATCTCTTCAAATGGAGCTGTACAATGTACTCCATTTTTTAAAACAGTGGAGGGAAGCTCCCGGAACAGGAAGCCCTAATTTTCCAATTTCTTCTGCAGAAATGTCTGTTACTGTTTCTGTGATATCTCCGAAATTTCTGATCCTATATGTCTAAAATTTTGTATTGAGGTAACCTCGCATGTACCTGATCCACCACCATAGGTTTCATCAGAATTTGTTTCACCATTTGGGATTTATGATCATTTTCCCAAGGTGACCTGTTACAGGACTGTTCAGAACAGCGACGTTGTACGGCATGCCACATGTCACTGGTTCATCTTCTGAGTCTGATAATCAGACCACCAAAATTACAGTCCGTTCCCTTTCTGGAACATCTTTAGGAATTCCATTTGGACCTCTGTAGCCCAAGATATTGCAATTCTCCCCAGGTGTCATGTTTAGGGATGAATTCTGGAAGAGGTTGGAACCCTAACTTGGAGAGAACATATCTCCTGGAATACAACGAATATGTGGATGAATTTTGGACACAGTGTTCATCAGGATTTTTTCTTCGGCCCACACGATTTTCAGCTCCTGATCCTTCGCCAATATCGAAATATAGCGAATGTGCCAAAACATAGCAGTTTTAGTATTTAGGGTTTTTCTAGCTCGGGGTCAAACTAGGGTTTGACTTTCCCGGAGATTCACCCAACCAAAAAACTTGATCCAGGTCTCTAAAATTTGGTTTTGATGAGGAGAACAATCCTATGCTGGTCTCACTCAAAAATTCATCTTCTGTAGAAAGCCCTAATTTCCACAATGAAAATTGAAAATGCTCGGAATCGAATTTCGCTTCGACAGAACGATGCACCCTTCAAAGGAGAGTCAGCCTAGCCTTCTTTTGATGATTGATTGTAGAGAGAGAACCAAAAATAAGAAGCCCTAGCTTCTGTAACTTGTGAAAGCTGCCCTATTCAGGTTAGCTCTGATACCATGTTAATTTTTCATATGCTTAACTAAGACATAAGTATATCATTTCATTTTTCATAATAAAAGCATATAAAGTAGGATCACTGAAAGAAACAGTATCACAAGAACAACACAGATTTATCCTGGGAAAACCCCTAAGGGAAAAACCCAGCAAAAGCTTCCTCAATATAGATGCCCCAAAAGGGAAAAAGGTAAAACCAACAAGGAGATCAAAAACCTGATTCTCCTCCTTCTCCAGCGACTCCTCTCCTCCACAAGTGCGCTATTCCAAGTGAGTGTGTGTGTCACAAATGAGGAGCACTACACCTCGATTTATATTCATCCGTTTACTTAAAGTTTACTCAATCAACATGTCAGCTTAAGTTTACTCATGTAGGCTCGTGTTACACATGTAGGCTCAAGTAACCACACTGGGGTGCTGATGACCCACCTTTACAAATAGAGGGGACTACCTCATGACTCTTATTAGTTCTTCCGATTAGGAGCATCAGGGTACAATGTAATACAAGTGGTTCTCCCGGTTGGACCATCGGGGACCACAAAAGATACGTAAAGAATATTCTTCGAAGTTACAATATTTCAACAAAGATCACCATGATACAATCAATGAAGTGCTCTCTAAAAATGAGCCATCAACATTGTTATGCATTGATTAACATCCCAATGCATCATGAATCTACCATCCATAGACTGTTGTTTTCTTTAGTCTTCCATCTACAGACTATTTGTAGTTTTCCATCTGCAAACTATAGTTCTTCATTTGCAATTTTAGAGTTTTCCACTTACAAACTATTATTTCCTTTTGACATTTGGAGTCTGCCATCTATAGACTATTGTTGTTTCCCATTTTGATATTTTGAGTCTGCCGTCTACAGACTATTGTTGTTGAAACTTGAAATCTGACAACCATCATCAATATTCCCCCCTTTGTCAGCTGAAAGGTGAGAAGATATGGGTTTTCATGTGGTTTACCCTTAACCAGTTCATCATTGTATTTTGTAAATGTACCCTCCCCTTAAGGTGCAAGAGAGTACCATTTAGATTTAAACTCAAAGTGGGCATGTGAAAACATCACATGTTATCTCATCCCTTGAGGGCCATGCCCAAAAGCTACACCATAAGGGGACCACTGGAGTTATATTCTATCAGGTTCTACAAGATGAGTCTTTACTCGAGATTGAATTCTTTGATAAGACTTATGCAACTTCTTGGTTGTTGATGTCCATTCCCAAGGATTGATCCACCCATAGTGAATCTTTGATCTTGTAGGATTGTTTCTCTTGGAACATTTTTCTGATGAATGATTCGTCTTGCCACAATGTTGAAAAGGATGGATATCAAAACAATTTGTTTCCAAATGACCAACTCAATGACAATGTTGGCATTCAAGGATTTCTTCCATGTGATTTTCATCGGCTTGTTGATTAGCTTCTTCATGGACTTTTTGATTGGATTCTTCATTTATGAATCCCACACTCACAAACTGAATTGGTTTGGAGTAGTCTGGAATATGAAAAGTCACATCTTTTTCATATCCAAGTCATTTTCTTTGTCTATTGTATCTAATTTCTTCCCAAGGTCTGATGATGGGCTTGGAAAGATCATTTCGAAGCTGTTGCTTTAACATCAGTTGATTTTCTGCATATTGTTGAATCTTTGAAATGTTTTCTTCATTAAACTCAAAAGAAAACGCATGAACTGTAGGTTCATCTTTATCTTCATTTTTCTCTGAAGTCAACTCACTGAATTGATTCTTCGATGAATGTTGATTATAATCATCATCTTCATCATCAAATAGAGGGTTGTGATGAAGAAGGACTTGTTTAGATTGCTTCATTGATTCCTCATTTTTGAGATTGCATATTTCATCATTCAGTAGTTGGAATTGTACTTGAAGAAGTTGAACTTTTGCTTGCGACACTTGCAAACAAGTTACCACTGATTGAAGAGTTGATTTGTTGAGTATGACTATGTTATTTGCAGTAGTGATTATTAGAGTGTTCAGTAAATCTAACAATTCTATACTTCGCTCCATTTGAAAAACACTTGAACTTCATGCTCGCTTGATCTCGCTCGCTTGAACTTGCTTGTTTTCACGCTCGCTTGAATTTATTTCACACTCGCTTGATTATATGCCAATTTTAGGGTCTCGTGCACAATAGATCATGCACCCCAAAATATGTTTTTACAATGATTGATGGACACAGAGAATGAAGGGTGTCAGGTTCAATAAAAAATGCACCCAAATACAAATTTCAGCTTGACTTTACTTCAAAAATACAAGTAAACTTACAAAATGCTATTGCAAGTATACTGTTAAACTAATATTTGATTTCAAAACTGATTTGATCTTCAAATTTGAATACTAGTTGCTCCTTAGATTGATGTGTCCATTTTATTGTGTACCATAATTCCCTTGTGGATGAGTGTTGATGTTGTGGCAACTTGAATTATGTGGAGTGCTTGTTTGTCAAATTAAATGTGTCAAAGACTAGACACATACTACTATCTTCAAGCATCTGTAAGTATCATGTAACAAACATACCACAATCACCATCACACACAAAATCAAAGTGTACCTAAGATCCCCTTATGCAAATTTTGGGTGGATCTAAGTTACAAGCATTAAAATAAGAGCTTTAGACCCCCTTATTCAAATTTCAAGACACGTCAAAGATTTCAAATTTGTAATGAATTTCACTTTCAAAACTTTTACAAATAGACTCTTTTTTTTAATTGTTATTATTATTTTTTATACGTAACAACGGTCAACCCCATCATCCCATCCAAAGGAAGAGATGGCCAACTGCAATAACAACAACTGTAGCGACAACCGCCATGGCATCTTATCAAACTCAGAGCCACATGGTTCGGAAATTATTGGAGTCGAATTCGATGCTCTCCTCAGGAAGGAAATTTCTCATAGAGATCTAGAATTTTTGCACAGAGATCTTCACTTCTGCATAGGTAACATACACCAAACAAATGACTACATTATTTTACATATCTATTCCTTCAACCCAAGCAGACTCTTTTTAAATTAGTGATTCCACGGCTTCAAGCTCTCAAAGCCATAAACTCAAAACTTTGGTTTGTCCTCTTGGCCTCACGGATCTCTGTCCACGTACAAATAATTACTGGATCTCGGCTTCATCATGCAGTAGCAAGGCATCCCTCCATGGATCTAGGCTTCATCATGCAGTAGCAATAGCAAGATTATAAGGAAGGAAATCGCCAGTTCACAATGACAACAACATTCAAATATGGCTCTCTTCTCTGCACTTCGCTTGCGGGATTCGATTCCTCTTGACACAAATAAACTGTCTTCCTGTCACTATTTCCACAGCGGAGACTTACAGATCCCACTCTTCACACCTTATGAAAAGGAAACCCTTTAATTGCATATAGCGGTTTCAGACTTGGCAGATCACGATAGCTGATACGCTGAAAAATAGATGGCTGATACTAGATTGCTGATACTGAAACCAGATCGTTGAAACACTGAAATAATGAGATGATTTAATTGAATACGCTGATCGAATTGATTGACAAATTGTTGGTTTGATTTGGAAATTGCAGGTGTGGAATTGATCCAGTTCAATGGATTTTGGTAGATCGTTGCAAATACATCAAGATCTCAAAAATGCAGATCGAATTGGGAGATGAAGAGTACGCAGATCAGAATTTGCAGATCGCTAATGAATTGACAAATCACGATTTCATATGCAGAATTGGCAGATCGCTAATGAATTTGTTGTAGGAGATGCCAAATATTGATCAGAGATCGTTGTTGAATGTTGCTAGATCTGCTAGATCGCTGGTTGCTGGGGATTTAAATCGATCAAGATGCCAGATCACTGAAAATTCCAGATCGATGGAGATGGCTGAGATCGTTGTTGAAGATGCCAGATCGATGGAGATGGAAATGCCAAAAACTTGTAGAGGCGGTGGCTCCCTTTCACATTGTAGTTACTGTCATGAAAACAGATTATGCAACTCCTCGTTCTGGAATTGGTCTTCAAACTGGTTCACTTCTCACCAACTTCTCAAATTCCTACTCAATATTTTCCTCTCTCCTTCCATTGAAAACTATCATAAAATCTCACCATTAACCAGGCTCTTAAGAACTAAAGGTGCTCTCTGATGAAGAAATAAACACAAAACAAAATGGTAAAACTCTGGTAAAACTCTAATCACTTTATTCATTGAAAGAGTACAAATATAGTACTCTCAATATACACCTACACCTCAGTGAGAGATATTCTCTAGATCCTAACACATTGCATGGTGACTAGGCAAGGAAATCTTCTCCATATCTTCTAGAGACTTATCTAGGATAAATGACTATTATCCCAAATAATAAATACAATAATGTGACATTTAACTCATGTGATTGTTAATATAAGTTATAAAGCTAACAATTATTTTAAAATATTTTAAATTTATAATTTATAATTTTCAAAATGTTAAATATAAATTTATATATATATTTTTTTTAAAATATAATTTTATCTTAAATTATCGATTTTTATTAATTTTTTAATTTGATATTCTTTAAAAAAATTTAAATCATGAATTTTCATTAATTTTTAATTTGATTTTTTTTTCAAATTTACACACTTAATTATTAATGTTTCTTTCCTTAAAAAAAAACAAAAAAAAAAATCCATACTTTTGTTTGAGCTTAAAAAAACTAAAATACATGAGTGTTTTTTTCAATAAACTAAAATCAAATTATGTCAACTAATAAATCAAAACATACATATCATATTTTATTATGAAAAAAATATTTATAAGAAATATGAATATGAATTAATATAATATATTGATTACAGTTGCTAAGTTTCTGTGGTGGTAGGTTTTAGTGGAAGAAGTCGGAGAAACCACAGTAATAGGTTGACCATGTCGACGTTTCGAATCCATATCAAGATTCATCATTAGGACGAATTTGTCAAATATGGAGAGTGTGAGGACCTAGGTATTAATAATCGAGAGGTGGAGAAATGTTTAGATTAGTTTCCAGAGAAAGTGTTTGGTCAGTGAAGCCAATTAGGGTTCCTGGTTTGGAAAAACAAAAAATTATTTCATAAGATTATATAAATTAAGGTTAAGGTTAATTAGTTTAGGTTTAAAGTTAAAATAGGTTAGAAATATTTAATTAGTATTATAATAATAAACTATTATTAAATGTTAAATTGATTAATTAGATATTAATATTTAACTATTGTTTTTAGATTTAATATCAATTTGGATAGTTATTATTTACCAGGTGTAAGAATAAAATTAAAATCCAAGATAATATAAAGTAAGGTTAAGGTTAATTAGTTTAGGTTTATAGTTAAAAAGAGTTAAAAATATTTAATTAGTGTTATAATAATAAACTATTATTAAAATGTTAAATTACTTAATTACTATTTTTTATTTATTAAATTTTAATATTAACTAATGCTTTTAGATTTAATTTCAATTTTGGATGGTAAGGTTTGTTAAAATTTTCGTTAAACATTATAAAGGAACTTTTATTGAAAGTTATAAAGTTGAAAACTAGTTAGGTTTTAAAAAATAAAGTGAGAAAAGTTAATTATAAAGGGAGCTTAAATAATATTAAGGCCACTATAAGTAGCAAGTTGGTTAAATTGTTTGAAGAATTAAAACTAGGCCAGGTTAATTTAAAATAATTTTGGTGGAACATTAATTGGACAGTATTAAGGTTTAAAAGTTGGTTATTGTAAAAATTATTTCATGAATGTGGGGTTAGAGGGAATTTTATGAATGTGGGGTGAGATTTTAATTACAATTACAATTATAATTTATTCTAATTAAATAGTTTCTATATATATATATTTAAATATATATGATCAAAATATTTAAAGCAAAAATATATGGGTTGTTTAAATAAGTGTTTACGTCGGTTTAAGGTTCATGATTGTCTTGTATTTAGGGTTTGTATTTTTTTCAATCCTCTGTGTATTCTCATAGGATTGAAAAAAAATGGGCAGCACTTCTATTTGCCCGACACACATTTCAAAATTAAACCGGCAGCATAAACGACTGTCGGTTGATAGAAATATTTATACAAACTATAAATTTTAATTTTAAATTTAATAAATTTGAATTTTTTCAATCCTCCATGTATTCTTGGAGGATTGAAAAAATTCGGGCAACATTTCTGCTTGTCGAGCTCACATTTAAAAATTAAACCGGCAGCATAAACGTTACCGTTTGACAAAATATATATAAAACAAAAAATTAAATATTAAATAAAAAACAAATTTCAATTTTAAACATATTTTAAACGCTACCGGAAACATTTATGCTTACGGGCACACATTGCAAACATACTAAGAAATAAAAACAAACCTAAAAACATCTGCAATAATGTTTTTTTTCAATTTTAACCTAACATTTTAAAACTTAAAAAAAAACTAAAATTCCATTTCAATTTCAAAACAGAAGGACTGGGGGTTACCTCTATGCTCTGACATCGTGGTGAAAGGGGGCGTGGCTTGCGTGGTAGCTCGGTCGAAGTCTCCACGGGTGCAGCTACATGGGCGAGATGTTCGGGGATGCAGATGCTCCATCGAGGTACTTGCTCGATCGAAAGTTTTTTGTGCCGAAATGTGTTATGACCGCGGGTGCATGCGGCCCTTTTATATTTTTTTTAAAACAGGAACCTCAATCGAGGTAGGGACCTCGATTGAGGGTTTGTTAAATCCTCGATCAAGCTCTTGGTAAACCCTCGATCGAGGGTTTACCGAGAGCTCGATCGAGGGTTTAACAAAACCTCGAGTGAGTGCTTGTTAAACCCTCGATCGAGGGTTTAACAAAACCTCGAGTGAGTGCTTGTTAAACCCTCGATCGAGGGTGCATTTTTTGCATTTTGTTGAAAATCCCTTCCCAAAAATTGTTACCCACCTCCATGGATGCACCCTCAACCTTACCATCAATGTATTTCTTCAAATTTAAGACCCATTTACATCCAACAATTTTTCTATCTTTGGGGAGTTCAACCAATTCCCATGTCTTGTTTTTCTCCAGAGAATCCATTTCTTCTTTCATTTCCATCTTCCACTTAGCATTGACAACACAACCAATGGCTTCCTGAAAACAAGAACGTTCTCTATCATCATTAAATAAAACAAACGAAACAAAATCGGTATACCTTTTAGGAGGATTTCTCTCCCTTGTTGATCTTCTTGGTGTAGGTTATGGGGTTTCTGCATTTTCTTGAATTTCTTCATCTTCTATGACTTCTCACCATAAACTTCTTCTTGCTTCTTTGAGTCATGAGAAGATTGATTCTCTGATCCAGATGGAGATCGATGGCCACCCACCTATTCCACTGGCTCAAAACAATTGTCCATTGTGGCAATTTCCTAGTTATTTTTCGGCAGTTTTTCGAGTCCTAAACTTTCGGGGCCGTTTTGAGGCCTTAAACGACGTTTTTTGGAGATTCGGGGACAAATGGTTGCCATCGGCATGTATTTGGCTGACCAAAAGTTGTAAAGCTTAGATAGACCTTTCCAACAAGCTATCGAACGCCCAAATCGGAGATCGTATGCAAAAGTTATGACCCCGGGAAGTTGACTGTTCAACTTACCACCTTGGGGCTGCAAACTTTATGACGGTTCATCTTCTAGGGTTACGTTTTGGGGACTTTTGGGTTCTCATCTCATTAGTATTATAAATAGGCCCCATTGGCATCATTTTGTATAAAGCTTGGCACGAATGAGCGTAGCAGCCACATCTCTTCTCAGAGATCGCTACCACCATTCTAGCAATTGCATTACAGTTTGTTGTATTTCCGCCATTTAATAGAATATGTGTTTACTGTATCTCTGTTATCTTTGCAAAATGTCTATTATTATGATTATGTATATGTTCTTTCATTTCCTTCACGCCTAAATCCGGATCATTCTCCAACCGAATTATTTGTATTGATAGTACCTATTCATATTCCACGTCAACTTTTACATTTTCTAATTTAATCAGAGAAGATTAATCAAAAATTACATCTCTGCTAATGATGATCTTGCGGGTAGTAGGATCCCACAATCTATATCATTTTGTTACATCATTGTATCCAACAAAAATGAACTTGTTTGATCTAGGGTCTAACTTAGAATGTTGCTTTTTAGGAGTAAATGCATAAGCTTCAACACCAAATATTTTCAAATTCGAATAATCACAGGGATGACCAGTCCATACCTCTTCCAGAATTTTACAATTTATTGCCATTGATGGTGATCGCTTTATTATATAACCAGTAGTAGAAACCGCTTCTTCCCATAACTCTTGCCAAATTAGCATTACTAAGCATGCTCCTTGATCTCTCTAGAAGAGTCATATCCATTCGCTCTGCAACGCCATTTTGCTGAGTGTATGCATTTGTTTTATGTCTTAAGATCCCTAATTTTTTGCAATACTTTTCAAACTCTAAAGAGGTAAACTCACCTCAAGTATCCTTGTTATCACATATATAGTAGCCAGGCTACCATATTCTATTTTTCAGATACAATTCATTTTTCAGTCAGATCTCTTACATATGAGATGCTAGATTAGCAGTTTTGACAGATCATTATTTTGTTAGTTGACTATTATACTCTCCCATGTCAGCACTGAGTCTCAGGACACTCAAATCCGAGGAATGATATAGCCATTTAGTCATTGGCAGAGCATTTAGTGATGCCCAAATTGGTGATAGTGTTTTTTCATTGGACAAATGATGGTTCATATGGATTATTTGCATGGTTATGACTCAGCATTTATTATATTGTGTTATGGTTATCATTGCTCTTATGTGACATATACTAGCATTTAGTGTCATGATCTGGTGGTCTTAAATATATGGACTTGGATGTATTTGTATTATGTATTGATGTCCCTACTTAGACTTGGAAGTTCCTGATCTATACCCATTGGTTTTACCCTCCTTAGGGAGAATAGAGGTAGTCATTCCACCATACTCTGGCTTGCTAGTGTTGGCTTCATTGTTCATTGTCTCCACCCATCCATTTCCTTCCAGTTTTGTTTTAAATCGACTTACTACTTAACTTGTGGCATGGAGGACCTTTCCCGGCTAGAACCTTTGTTGGACAAACCTCCCTGTTTATATTGTGTCTTGGCTCTGATTTGGTGACAAAACTTGCCTTTGGTGAGTTGGATTGTATGCCTAAATCATTCTGGTCGGTTGTCCCGATGCTTGGCACTGTGCAGAACTTCCCCTGGTCACTTGAGATGTTGTTGGCTAAAACTGAAAGATCATGTACTATTTGTATTGGAAATGTTTATATATGCGCCCATGGAAATTGTAAAATTCTAAGCTGCAGTTAGCTGTGCTTTTAAGCACTAGTGAAATCCCAAAAGGTCATATAGGTGAAAAAGGCCATGGAAATAAAATTGATGGTCCTAATGAACCTAGATCAAACTTGATGTAGACATGATGCCTAAGTTGAATAAGCACTCTCTGAACAACTCAACCATTTGTGAGGCACGTCCATTCCCTGTGTTGTTGTTTGTCCATCATGTGGTTATAGTGAGTATTCCCTTTCCATATCCAAAGTGTCATGATGTTAAGTTGGTAGTCATCATTTTCCCTAGCCTTGTCAATTCTAGCCTCCACCCTTCACTGGCAAATTGACTACAACTATGAAGTGAGTATAGTCTTGAAAGTCTGGTGTGAGTAATAATAAATAAAAACCCTATATATGTATTTGGTTGATGTACCACCAGTAAGGTGACTGCTACTTGTTATTATTGTTACTTAAATGATTTATAGAGCATGTCTTAGCCTTGTAACACTTGCAGCTGATGGATGATAGCCTGAGTTATATTATTGGTATCTGGTCATTTACAGGTGATTATATTGTCTATTGCATATAGGTTGATGATCAGGCATAGACTTGGAAAGGGTATGAGTATGCACATTAGATGGATTTGGACTCTCTAAGTCTAGTGAGATAGCTTATTTTCAATTCCGGGCACTAGCAGAGATGATCAAGTTCATTTTACCCTTCTAATGCAGTTTTGCTTCATAGGATGATGGGACTGAGAAGGGAGATGTTTTTATGGGATCTCATAAGGAGTTGTATGGGGCATAGGGGGTGCAGCCACTTGATTGTACTATTGTACCCCCATCCCAGAGAGCCTAGTAGGCTTAGTTGGACAACGCAAGCACCCTAGGAGGTTGTTTTGGTAGGTTCACATTTCCCAAGGCAGATTAATAAATGATTAAATGGTTATTGAAAAAATTGATTTGGGATACTGAGGTAAGGAAATAACATGGGATGAGTCATGATGATGAGATTGATGTCCTCTGCACCTTCTCCAGCAGTTGCAGCACCTGATTGGGCCCACACATATTTTTGGGCATTTTTATATTATTTTCTGGAGGTTTTGGGAGGCTCACGATTTCCTCAAAGAGACACAAAGTCAAAAAATTAAAATATTATTTTATTTTATTGTGCCATGGGGAAACCAGAAGGAGTTAGTTAACACTCCATGGACCCACCATGTGCTTCATTTATTTCTTGTTGAGTGGGGTACCCTCTTTATGGGTGATCTAGTCCACTTTGGTACTTTATGGTTATATTGATCCATGTATTGTATGTTGAGCTCATCTCAACCATTGATTAGAAAATTTATATATTTTAATATTAGCCACTTGTTTTGAAAGTGGTTAGGATTTTGCTTCTCTCGTTCCTATTTAAAGGAGAGCGCTTCTCAATTGTAAGGGATCTTTGGCTCTTGGATCTTATTAATAGAAAAGCTTTCTTGTGGATATTTTTTGGATCTCCTTTGCATCTGGTGTTCTTAGATTGTGATTGGAAAGTCTTTTGCTTCCTAGAATTTGGGAGAATTTGTGTGAGATCTATATTTTTTCGGGATCATTGTCTTGTCTACAGGAGGGCGACTTCATCTTGGGCGTTTTTACAGGGGGGCCTCAACTCGTTTGGACTGGTTTCATCTATAACAGGGTGTTTTCATTAGCTTCATTGTGATCTATTATTGCATCTTGTTACTTTTCTGTAGATCTTGCTTTGCTTTCATGATACGGTAAATCTGATATTGTTGACGTTTGCTTGTGCAGGAGAGAGGGTGCATTGGTCACTTGGAGCAATACGTTGGGCTTAGAAATCACACAGGTCTTCTCAAATTGATCGTGATAACAGGGATCATCACCTTCAAGGCATCTACAAGGTTTTACAGGTAATATATACAAGTTTGTTCCTTTATTCCGGATCTCAATCCATTGACACATGCTTTTCTTCATTTTACTGAAAATTCCATAAATAATAAAAAACCAAAAATACTAAAAAATAAACCACTCGATCTTTGGACAAACCGCTTCTAGGTTTTGTAGATTGGGCCTTCCCCTCACCAATTCATCCTAAAGTTTAAGCTAATTCTTCCTAGTTTTCCTTAGATCTAATAAATAGTCCTCCCAAACTGTAGCGCTCCACATCATTTTTCTGACTTTTTCTGAGATCTGATTTTTCTGGAAAAATTTCAACTTGGGTTTGTAGATCGAGTTCCCCTTTATCCATTTCTCCTTCAACGTTGAGCTGGAATCCTCCTAATTTCCCTAGATCTAAGAAATTGACTTTTCAAACCATAGCGCTGGTCACCTTGCTGCCGGTTTTCCCTGTAGACTGAATTTTCTGGCCAAATACCTTTCTGGGTCTGTAGATCGAGGTATTTCCCTGGTGGGTTTCCTCCAATGCTAGGCAGATAGTGACTCCATTTCCCTAGATTTGATAGGAACTGATCTCTAACACTAGTGCTACCCCCTCTTTGGCCTCCTTTCCTTGTAATCTGACTTTTCCTTAGTGACTCGGGTACTTTGACTTTGTCATATCTTTCATCAAGCCTATCCATTGGTACTAGATAGCCCCAATCCTATCCTTGACCTCCCTGCATTGGTCACATTTCCTAAGGCAGCGGATATTCTCAGTTGTTGCTAGTACCTCAACCCCAGATCTAGTATTCACCTCATAGGTCACCTGTGTCCCAACTTGGATCGAACCTCATGCTTCCTAAAGCCCTATCCAAAGCCTTGGTTCACTTAGTGATATCATCCATAGATATAAGGTTTCCATTACCTTACACCTTACGTACCTCAAGTCCATTTGATCTGATCTGGTGTCTAGGTTGTATCTCTCCTATTGAGAGTAGATCCAGGTCTCCCCCTTTGTTGTCTTGGGATAAGACACATAAAGTGAAGGCTACCTTGATTGGCATGACAACCATCCATTTGGGAGTCTTGGAAGTCTTGGTTCCAGCTCCTTAGTCGTTTGTCCCTCTACCATCCTTCCTGGATCCACCTCACATAGGAAACTACAAGGTTGGTGATAACATTTTGGAACCATTGTCGGGGAGGTAGAGGCCTACCTTGGTTCGACATACCTCACCTTTCCCTATGACATATCTCTTTTCGGTGAATTACTTGTGTGGTTCACCCGGCGACTCCACTGAGGACCGTACCCAAATTATTAATCTTAATTTCTTAGAACATCCCATAAATCACAATGAACTCAAATTTATTCATCCAATTTTTCAATGATATCAAGGAAAATCCAACCAAGCTTAAAATGCAACTTCTATCTCATTTGGACTTCTCTAAAATCTATGAGGCACCTCATCCTATGCAAAAAAAGATACATTGAGGGGTTGCCTCGTTTCTTTGCAAATTTAGACGAATCAATTGAAAGCCACTTGGATGTTTGTTGGTGTTATATGGAATCCATGGGCGCAGAACATGAAGATGTCTATATGTGAGCCCTTTGTGAATACTTAGGAGGTAATGCCGATTATTGGTTATACATGTTAGCACCAGGATCCATCACCGGATACGACATGTTTACCGATTTATTAAGGAAAGAATGGGGTGAAAGTATTGATAAATCCATACATCCAAATAATGATTGTGTTGTTTAGGATCAATCTAATGAAGATAATCAAGATAACCATAATGACATAACTGACGATTTTCCTCATCAAATTTATTCCTCCTCTCTCGATCCAACAGTGGACATGCCTTTGAATAACCCTTCGATGCAAGAGAGTCACGATGATCAAATCTCAACCGTTCAGGATTATGACCTTGATATTGATATAGAAGGGGAACTTATTAAAATATTTTCATCCTTAGCTTAGGAACGCACAAATAAAGAAGGAGAACAAAATGATCACTATCAAGAACCATCCAAAGTTGAATATCTCATCTATGAATCCATCGAAGATCCTCATTTCCTGGGTGATGATTATCTTGATTCAAACTTTGATCATATCTCGGAAGAAGATCAATCATGAGATAACTATGTTATGGTTGTAAGTGAGCTTGATCAAGAACATTGCAATGAGGATCCTTGTCCTGATAATATCGATATAAATCTTCATCCAATCCTTAATCAGAATATGTTGGTTCAATGTGTGGATACTGACCTTGTTTCGAATCTTGAAATCGCTCCTGGAATTAATTTAAAAGCTCTATCCTCTCATCAAATTCCGATATCAATTATTCCAAATCTGGGAGAAACTTTTCAGTCCACCCTCCCGTCCCAACTTTTCAAATATTCTTGTATGGGTTTTTGTTCTAATCAAGCTGTCATTTTGAAAATTTTAGTCAAGAGTTTGAGCATGGTCACATAATTGGAGAAAATACACTTCATTTCCTTTCTTGGTCATCCATAATGAGTAATATTTTTCTATTTAAAAATCTTTCTTATGGGTGGTTTGAGAGGGTGTATAAAGATCAATTTCATCTTTTCTCCATGTTTAAGCAACAAATGGGTTTGATCTCATTCACAGTTTCATTACTTTACAACTGGTCCCCATTTGACTTTTCCATCTCTTATGGAGTGAATAGAATTGAATGTCCTAATAAGGTATAGGAGAAAACAAAGAATTGCTTGGAATGGTTGAATCATGAGTCATATTGTTTCCTTCCATCAAGAGCGAGCTTGTATACTTCTTATGATCCGATCAATATCTGGATGGATGAGTTTCTAGAAAGCCAATTTCATCCTTGTCATGATTTCATTCCACATTGTCCAAATCTTTCTTTGAATTTCAAACAACAAGTTAGAATGGTTTCAATTTTCATTTACATTACTTTTAAACCATCTCTAGCTTGTTGGGTCATTAACTATAAAGAAAACTCAATAGATTCATTCAACAAGTGGTTACATTGGATTTATGATTTTACCTAACACTTGTCTAAATTGGTAAGAGTAGGGTAGGTAGGACTTGAATAAGCCTTCCTGGCACTAGTGTAGAATCTTGCATCCTTGCCTGAAGCTCGCCTTTTGAAGCTCTTAGTTTAGTCTATTTTCTTTTTTCCTACACCAATAAAAAATCAAACTTTTCTTAAAAGTTATGGTTATAGATTAGATTTACTTTTTGCTTTTCAGTTTTCATGCGTTTTCAGTTTTAGTACATTATATTATCCACATGTGGCTCTGATGACCGGTCTGTGAGTTTATTATAGCTCTGAACATGCTGCAGGTAGTTGGTGACATTTTGGTAGCGCTTGCAGAGCTGGAGAGATTGATCGAGGATGTGAGAAGCAGAGTACGAGGACCAGATATTCTGAGGTTCTCAAGTGCTCTTTTCAGCAGAGCACTTGTCCCAGCTGGAGCTATATGTTATCACATATATAGTAGCCAGGCTACCATATTCTATTTTTCATATACAGTACATTTTTCAGCCATATCTCTTACATATGAGATGCTGAGATGACAAGTTTTGACGGATCATTATTTTGTTAGTGGACTATTATAATCTCCCATGTCAGGACGGAATCTCAAGACACTCAGATTCGAGGACTGATATATCCATTTAGTCATTGGTAGAGCATTTAGTGATGCCCAGATTGGTGATAGTGTTTTCTCATTGGACAAATGATGGTTCAGATGGATTATTTGCATGGTTATGACTCAACATTTATTATATTGTGTTATGGTTATAATTGCTCGTATACTCATCTTTGTGATATATACTAGCATTTAGTGTCATGATCTAGCAGTCATAAATATATGGACCTGGATGTATTTGTACTATGTATTGATGTCCCTACTTAGACTTGGAAGTTCCTGATCTATAATTGGTTTTACCCTCCCTAGGGAGAATAGAGGTAGTCATTCCCACCATACTATGGCTTGCTAGTGTTGGCTTCATTGTTCATTGTCTCCACCCATCCATTTCCTTCCAGTTTTGTTTTAACCCGACTTACTACTTGATTTATGGCATGGAGGACCTTTCCCCGCTAGAACCTTTGTTCGACAAACCTACCTATTTATATTGTATCTCAACTCTGAGTTGGTGATAGAACTTGCCTTTTGTGAGTTGGATTGTGTGCCTAAATCATTCTAGTCAGTTGTCCCGATGCTTGGCACAGTGCAAAACTCCCCCTGGTCACTTGAGATGTTGTTGGCTAAAACTAAAAGGTCATGAACTACTTGTATTGAAAATGTTTATATATGCGCCCATGGAAATTGTAAAATTCTAAAATGTGTCTCTTAACATATGTGAGCAAAGGGTAAGAGAAAAGAAATGCTAAAATACCCCATGACGGGTATAAGAAAAGGTCCCAAAAGCAATGGTTAAATATATGTTGTATCCAAATATTGATGACCTTATAAATTTGAATATGTCCTGGATGAAAGATACATTTAGTTGTGCTTTTAAGCACTAGTGAAATCCCAAAAGGTAATATAGGCCAAAAAGGACATGGAAATAAAATTGATGGTCCTAATGAACCTGGATCAAACTTGATGTAGACATGATGCCTAAGTTGAATAAGCACTCTCTGAACAACTCAACCATTTGNTTTCCGGAATGTGTTTATAGTGAGTATTCATTTTCCATTACAAAGTGTCATGATGTTAAGTTGGTAGTCATCCTTTTCCCTAGCCTTGTCAATTCTAGACTCCACCCTTCACTAGAAAATTGACTACAACTATGAAGTGAGTATAGTCCTGAAAGTCTTGTCTGAGTAATAACAAATAAAACCCTATATATGTATTTGGTTGATGTACCGCCAATGAGGTGACTGCTAATTGTTATGATTGTTACTTAAATGATTTATAGAGCATGTCTTATCCTTGTAATACTTGCAGCAGATGGATGATAGTCTGAGTTATATTATTAGTATCTGGTCATTTACAGGTGATTATATTGTATGTTGGATATTGTTGATGATCAGGCAGAGACCTGGAAAGGGTATGAGTATGCACCCTAGATGGATTTGGACTCTATGAGTCTAGTGAGATAGCTTATTTTTAGGTTTGGGCACTTGTAGAGATGATCAGGCTCATTTTACCCTTCTGATGCAGTTTTGCTTCACAGGATGATGGGACTGAGCAAGGAGATGTTTTTATGGGATCTCCTAGGGAATTGTATGGGGCATAGGGGATTCAACCACTTAATTGTACAATATTACCCCCATCCCAAAGATCCTAGTAAGCTCATTTGAACAATGCATGCACCCTAGGAGGTTGTTTTGGCAGGTTCACATTTCCTAAGGCAAATTAATAAATGATTAAATGGCTATTGAAGAAATTTATTTGGGCTATTGAGGCAAGGAAATGACATGGGATGAGTCATGATGATGAGAGTGATGTCCTCTGCACCTTTTTCAGCAGTTGCAACACCTAATTGGGTCCACACCTATTTTTGGGCATTTTCATATTATTTCTGGAGCTTTTGGGAGGCTCACGATTTCCTCAAGGAGGCAAAAAGTCAAAAAATTATAATATTATTTTATTTTATTGTGCCATGGGGCACCCAGAGGGAGTTAGTTAACACTCCATGGACCCACCATGTGCTTCATTTATTTCTTATTGAGTGGGGTACCCTCTGTATGGGTGATCTAGTCCACTTTGGTACTTTATGGTTATATTGATCCATGTATTGTAAGTTGAGCTCATCTCAACCATTGATTAGAACATTTATATATTTTAATCTTAGCCACTCATTTTGAAAGTGGTTAGGATTTTGGTTCTCTCGTTCCCATTTAAAGGAGAGAGCTTCTCATTTGCAAGGGGTCTTTGGTTCTTGGATCTGATTAATAGAAAAGCTTTCTTGTGGATATTTTTTGGATCTCCTTTGCATCTGATGTTCTTAGATGGTGATTGGAAAGTATTTTGCTTCCTATCATTTGGGGGAATTTGTGTGAGATCTATATTTTTTTAGGATCATTGTCTTGTCTACAAGAGGGCGACTTCATCTTGGGTGTTTCTGTAGGGGGACCTCAACTCACTTGGACTGGTTTCGTCTGTAACAAGGGTTTTCATTAGCTTCATTGTGATCTATGATTGCATATTGTTAATTGTCTGTAGATATTGCTTTGCTTTCATGATACGGGAAATCTGATATTGTTGACGTTTGCTTGTGCAGGAGAGAGGGCACATTGGTTACTTGGAACAAAACATTGGGATTAGAAATCACACAGGTCTTCTCAAATTGATCGTGGTATCAGGGATTATCACCTTCAGGGAATATACAAGGATCTCCAGGTAAGATCTACAGGTTAGTTTCTTTCTTCCGAATCTCAATCCATTGACACATGCTTTTCTTCATTTTACTGAAAATTCCATCAATAATAAAAAACCAAAAATACTAAAAAATAAACCGTTCTATCTCTGGACAAACTGCTTCTAAGTTTTGTAGATCGGGCCTTCCCCTCACCAATTCATCCTAAACGTTGAGCTAATTCTGCCTGGTTTTCCCTAGATCTAAGAAATAGTCCTCCTAAACCCTGGCGCTCCACATCATTTTTCTGACTTTTTCTGAGATCTGATTTTTCCAGCAAAATTTCAACTTGGGTTTGTAGATCAGGTTCCCCTCTATCCACTTCTCCTTCAACGCTGAGCTGGAAGCCTCCTGATTTCCCTATATCTGAGAAATTGACTTTTCAAACCCTAGTGTTGGTCACCTTGCTGTTGGTTTTCCCTGTAGACTAACTTTTTCGGCCAAATACCTTTCTGGGTCTGTAGATTGGGGTATTTCCCAGGTGGTTTTCCTCCAACGTTGGGTAGATAAAGACTCCATTGCCCTAGATTTGATAGGCACTGATATCCAACCCTAGCGCTACCCCCTTTTTGGCCTCCTTTCCTTGTGATCTGAATTTTGCTTGGTGACTTGGGTACTTTGAATTTGTCATATATTTCTTTGAGTCTATCCATCAGTACTGGATAGCCCCAATCCTGTCCTTGACCTCCCTGCATTGGTCACGTTTCCCAAGGCAGTGGATATTCTCACTTGTTGCTAGTACCTCAACCCCAGATCTAGTATTCACCTCACAAGTCACTTGTGTCCCAACTTGGATGAAACCTCATACTTCCTAAAGCCCTATCCAAAGCCTTGGTTCACCTAATGGCATCATCCATAGATCTAGGGTTTCCATTACCTTTCACCTTATGTACCTCAAGTCCATTTAATATGATCTAGTGTCTAGGTTGGATTTCTCCTGTCAAGAGTAGATCTAGGTCTCCCCCTTTGTTGTCTGGGGCTAAGACACATAAATTGAAGGCCACCTTGATTGACATGACAACCATCCATTTTGGATTCAAGGCAGCCTTGGTTCCACCTCCTTAATCGCATGTCCCTCTACCATCTGTCCTGGATCCACCTCACATAGGAAACTACAAGGTTGGTGATAACAAGCCTTCCTTAAACATTTGATTGCCTCGCTAGTTCATTTTTCTACCATAAATCTAAATTGTTTAAACATGTTAAACACATCAGCTTTTCTTTTTAATGCATAGACCCACACTTTTCTTGAAAAATCATCTATAAACAATACATAACATGTTGCTCCCCAATAGAAAATAGTAGGAGATGGACCCCACAAATCGGAATGAATGTAATCGAGAGCATATTTACTAACATGACTACCTACTTTGAAATTTTGTCTACATTGCTTTCCAAAAATATAATGTATACAAAACATCAAATCCAAAGATTTCAAATTTGGAAGCAATTTACGATTCATTAATACCTGCAGGCCTCTCTCACTCATATGACTAAGACGTTGATGCCATAATTGAGTGGATCCTAACATCTCTTTAGATATTAATGATGTATCATTAACTAGAGTTCTTCCAACCAATTTGTAAAGGTTTCATGTTTTATGTGCCTTCATGACCACTAAAACACCCTTAGATACTTTTAGTAATCCACTTAAACCTATAAACTTATGACCACAGGAATCCAACATTCCCAAAGAAATTAATTTTTTCTTTAATTCAAGCACATGTCTAACATCTGTTAGTGTTCTTATAACTCCATCAAACATTTTAATTTTAACACTTCCAACCCCAAGAGGCTTACATGAATGATTGTCTCCTAAAAGAACTATACCATCATTAATTGTTTGATAGGACAAACCAATCTTTGTGAGGGTAGATATGGTGCGAAGCACCATAATATAATAGCCACTCTTCATTATATTCAAAAACACTAACAAACAAAACCTCATCAATCATACCTAAAGCAAACTTAAATACATTTGCCTCAGATTTGGATTCATCTTTCTTGGATTCTTATCTTTTCCAAAAATCCTTATTGAGATGACTATTCTTGTTACAATACCAACATTTTAATTTTCTCTTTCTTCCCTTTGATTTATATGTGGAAGTACCTCTTGAATTTTGTCCTCTCTCTTTGGATCGACCTCTAGCAACCAAAGCTTCAAGTGTAGAAGTTTCAAACTAGCTAGATTTCTTTCTCAGTTCTTCAAATAACAATGCTCCAACCACAGTGTCAAATTCCAAGGTATCAGTTGTACTAAGGCTAATGGAAGAAATTGCTTGACCCCAATATTCATTTAAGGTACATAAAAGATTGATTGCTTTATCTTCATCGTCAATTTTAACATCCATACTAGTCAACTAGCAAATAAGAGTATTAAAAACATTCAAATGATATGTTATCTTCGTACCTTCTTTCATTCTCATACCGTACAACTGTCTCTTCAAGTAAATTTTGTTTGTCAAATATTTTGTCATATACAGACTTTATAACTTGCTCCATAGGCTTGCTGCTAACTTTTCTTCAATAATGTTAAACAACACATCATCCACAAGACATAATCGAATTGTGCTAAGTGCTCTAGAATCTAATTCCTACCATTCATCATCTGTCATAGTTAGGGGTCTATTTCTCTTACCATCTAGGGATTTATGCAACCCTTGTTGTACTAACATATCCCGCATATTTAATTTCCACAACTCAAAGTTATATTTACCACAAAACTTCTTAATTTCAATCTTAGTACTAGACATTGTTGTGAAATTTGTGAATTTTTTTTTAATAATTTTTCAAAAAAATTATTGTATTCTCTGAGTTTTTTTTTTCTTCACATTTTCTTTTACTGGTTTAGAAGCAGCATAAGCTCTTCTACTTCATGACCTAGGATCTTCTACTTCACCTCTCCATCAGATGGTTCAGTGCAGGCGTAGAATGCATACTGGCGTCTTCACATTTCTCTTCTTCACGTGGCTCACCTCCACATCCAACAAGTTCTTAGATAATGCAGACTGGACACGACTCACCTCCACATCTAGCAAGTTCACCATCTATCTTCATGGATATGGGAAAACACTGCTACAAATCAACATCCTTATTCATGCATAGTCTTCACAATCTCCCTTCTCCGCGGTGGTTGCAACTCTCGAATTCCCTCTCCATGACGAAAGCAACCACTTCTCCAAAAACGGATGAATACCCTCTTCTCCACATGCAAGCTACAATTTGGCCACGACCTCCCTTCTTCTCTACGTAGCTTCCTCTCCTTCCTTTCCACGGCGTTGAAAACTCCTCCACGGTCGAAACTTCAACTTTCCACTACAACTGCAAGCTCATGAGATCTTCAAATTTGTGATCCTCCTTCATTGTCCATCAGCAGTAATGACAGAGCTTCAACAACATTCAGTCATGGTCCTCCACGTTCAGCGATCAACACTGGATTCACGCATCCAACAACTTCTATGGTGGCTCACCAACATCCTTTACGACTCTTCGGATCCTCTACGATTCCTATATGATGTCTATTTTCTCTCATGTGGATCCGATACCACTTGTTAAAATATTAGAGACAAGAAACAAGGAAAAACTCCATGATAAACAATAATTTTAATATGGTAAAACCCCATAAGGGGAAACATCCACACAGGGAAAGTATTGAAACTCGTTAATCAATATCAAAGAGATTACATGTCAAGCCATTTAGCCTCTCAACCTACCACACAAACTACGTATCCCAACCATGCGCTATATACTTCATAAAATAAGTTACATGAGTAAAACTGTCTTCAGTTATGCCAGTTACAAAAAACTTCTCGTAAACAAATCTAGATTTGTGTTAGTTGTCATTATTAACATATAAACCTGAAGTGACTTCTCCAATTTATCCACAAAATATGACTGGAGTGGATCATCCAAAGCACCGACACCCTAGATCTCATGCCTGCTCAAAGTGAAGTTTAAATCACATGCATCAAGGAGATTAGATTGCATTAAAGAAGATTCAGAGAAGTAGGAATCCCAGAAAGTTACCTTATCTTCATATGGTGCATATAGATTACATATGCGTAGAGATATTTTCAAATTCTTTAGATCCACTATGGAAGCGATTGAGTAAGAATTTATTAGATTTCGTCCACTAGACCACCCCAAAATTAGAACCCCCAAGTCTCCAAGGGAATCACATGTTAAAATGACCAAGAGCGAAGGAAATATTTCATAGCAGAAGCAATAAGAGCACCTTTTCCAAGGTTTATTGAACCAACAAAATGTCTAGAGTTATAGTCAAAGTACCATATGCCTAAGAGATAGTTTCTTTACCTAAAGGACCCATGCATTTGTTGAGAGAATATTCATTTAGGAATAGTGAAATATGGGACCGATGCTCTAAGTATCCCAAAAATTCAAGACTTCCTACCTTAATGAATCTATATGGATGCTCTTTCCTAACCATTCCATAATTTTGACTTACGTCCATCCCTCATAGCGAAGGGGAACTGCATGGAGTCCAAGTCCAGTCCTATAGATGGCACTAAAGCAGACCTTGATTTCTCCTTACAAGGTTTGAATTCATAGTGTCATGCACCCTTAATACTAGATGACGAATTTGTTGTTTGTTTCATCTGAATGGACGAGATCAAAAGGGAATCCTTCTTCAAGGGGGGAGAATATACAAGGGAAAATTCTGTGGAAGTATCTAAACTGAACAACACTTTACCCTCACCAATCACCATTGTATCTTTGCTATATTATCAATTCCCTAAAATAGTATTGATATTCCTAACTAGATCGATTAAATCGCCAGATGGAACTGTGGGGGAATGGAACTTTCTAGGGTCGTTATTGTCTATCGATGGAATTCGAGAGGGAGAGGATCCTGTATTAATAATAGGGACCCTTTGGATTTTAATATGTTATATGCAATCATCTTCAATCATACCCTTTTTTAAGGCGACCCAAAAAATTCTGTCTTCGCAATCGTTTGTGTGCTTGAGTAAACCCCCTTGGAACGGGAGTGGAATGGGATCATCGACATTCTTCTTTTCCAATATAGGAGAATGGAGCTTTCAGAGGATAATCCTTCGATAGTCTACTACTATATGACCCACATCATTATATTGTGATAATATAAAGGGAACCTTGTGGTAGTTTAAATTCTACAAGTAGTTATGACCCTTCACGACCAACTTAATCGATTCAGAAATCCCCTCACTCAAATCCAATTCAATCAATACCTTGGAAACTAAGAAATGGGGAGTGGAGAGAAAATGGTCATCCACTATTCTCTCGTTTCCCAACATGTTTCCAATCATCAATAACCCAACATTGTCCACCATTCGAGTGGTAACCCCGACAACTTGACCCAAATAGTTGGTTTCTCCATGGTAGCCTCCCTTGGGTGAAAAAGGGTGTACCGTGGTTTTAGCTACAGGAAATCACTTATTTCAAATGAAAAACATTAGGGTAATATCCACACATGATTTCAATCTGAATACAAACCCCATCAACCCTTGAATCAAGCATGAAAGGTTGGGGTATAACCTAACACTAGTTTCCAAGACTCAGCTACCCAAGATCCAAGTGACTTCATGGAAATTCTTCTTCACATAAACGTACCAACAAGAGATTTACCTTCAAGATCCATGATGTCTGAAACCCCAACATCCACACCGATGACTAAATATAATCCAGAGCCATGACATTGATGGTTTTTCTGTTCTTTCTAGGGTTACCTTGAGAAACATAGCTTCCCCCAACCACGAGGGCTTCACCTTATTGACCAATATCTTATCATGTTCATTCACAGCAGGTTGTTTTTAAATTGTGAAAAATAAGATCAATATACTATAGGTATTGATAGGGGATGTAGGGTATAAAGGGCTTATCTATATTAAGGGTATAAAAAAGGTATAATAGGGGATATTTAGTAAAAATATGGTTTTTTAATTGGAAATATGTATTTGAAGCGAGATCAACAAAAGGAATTTTGTAGATATTTATCAATATCTAGTGAAACTAAGGCTATTCTTTAATATCCCATGAATTAGGGCACTATGACATAGTTTCATTGAGTGAAGACCTTATGCCCCCAATGCAATCTCCAGGTGAGACAATATTCCCAACATCTCGTGACTACACATAATATTTAGAGGTTGACTAGAATAAACCAAGTGAAGCCTTTCCTTCATCAATAGCCGGCAGTCATCCCAGCCAATCCTCTTTGATGAAGGGATACACACACTACAATCCTCTTCCTACCTGAATCGATAACAAAGAATCCTTACACATCCTAGTAGATAGAGGCCCTAGAGGCCCTAAGGATCATGAACCAATTTGGAAACAAGAGTTGCCTAAGTGCGCACTAGGTATCTCGTCCTCATACTCCTTCCTGGATCACATCATACCAAATAGGCTAGAAGAGGGTACCACCACCTATGTGAGGGATCCATGCCCCATGTTTGGACTCTATCAATAAATTAAATAGTCAATGGAGGGCTTGGGATACTGAATGAAGATGTCATCTTCAGTCAAATCATCTTCGGTGTAATCAACCAATGTGCCTCTAATATTCTCTACCATTTTGACTAGCTTATCCACGATTTTAGAACTATAAACCATGCAAATCATCCAACTCTGCCTCCAAACCCTAGACAAACCCTAAACTTCACCTTCATCAATGAAAATGAACCTATCAAATATTTTGTACTATACTAAATTATATATATATATATATATATATATATATATATATATATTAGGAATTTATTTTGGNATGTTGGATTGCTAAGTTCATTATTACATTACTAAATAGTTATGTTTGATTTCCTAGTTCATTAAGGGTCGTGTCACGTTGTGGCATTCCTCAATGGTTATGTCAAATTGTCACTTTCATCATGTTCTTAAAGAAGTACTATTTTTGTTAACATTGCCATGTTTAATAAGAGATATGTCACAACAAGTTTGGTTGACTTCAATTTGTCATGGTTGACTATGGGTGACAATGTTTCAATATGGATGAATATAATCAACCATGGTGGCTATTGTTGAATGTGCTTGACCAAGGTTGAGTTTGATTTACTTTTGTTGGCTATTATCCAAAAGGTTATGTTGGATTATGGCATTCCTTAATGGATGTGTCATTACAACATTGATCTTGGTTCACTTATTCCAAATTGATGTGTGGTATACAAGGGTTGAGTTTGGTTGCCATGGTTCTCAAGCATTTTGTTGGATTGCAATGTTCCTCAATAGTTATCTCTCATTGCAACATTTATGTTGGTTAAGCTATGCCAATTATTACATTGGATTAAGGTTATGTTGCTACATTTTATACCAACCATCAAGCATTAAAATATATGGTAATAACCCTATGTCAAGTTGTATTCCAATAGTTGGATAACCTTATGTTGGTGCTCTATGTGATCCTCCACCAGAGAAATAGATTTTACATTGATTTGTATGAGAAAGAATACAACTTTTTCGCACCCATTGTTGACTTTTGTGAAGCATGGTTGAGTTTAGTTACAATTATTGACCTTTACAAAACATGCTTGACAATGGTTGACTTTGATTAGGTAAGGTTGACCATTGTGAACCAAGTTTGACCATAGTTGATCCCAGTCAATGGTTAACTGTGGTAGAGTGTGATAGATAAGGTTTGACCATGGTTAGCCATGTTTAACTATGTGTAACCATGTTTGAATATCATTAACCATGATCATGGTTGACTATTGATGACTATATTAGATCATGGTTGAGAAATTTAAAGATTAGTTAAACATAGTTGACCATGGGAGACAAAGGTTGACTATGTTTCCCATGGTTGAATTTAGTGAACCATGTTTAACTTTGGTTAACATCAATTAACCATGGTTGATTTAGTTAAACATAGTTGACTTTACCATGGTTGAATATGGTTGACATTGGTTGACATTATTGACTTTTGTGAACCATGGTTGACTTTAGTTACTAGTTGTTGACTTTTGTGAATCATGCTTGAATATGGTTGACTTTAGTTTGGTAAGGTTGACTGGTGAATCATCATTGGGTAGGTTTGGCCATAGTTAAACATGTTTAACTATGGTTGAACATATTTTGAAAATGATTGACTATTGTTGACAACGGTTAATAGTGGTAGAGTATGGTAGACAATGATTAACCATGTTTGATTATGTTTGAATATTGTTGAGTATATTCGACCATAGTTGAGAAATTTAGACCATGGTTAACAATAGTTGACTATGGTTTGACCATGGGTGATGAAGATTGACTATGTTTACCATGGTTGATCAAATTTGACCATATGCAACCATGATTGGCAATTTTTTTTACCATGCTTCATTGTGTTTGACCAAGGTTAACAATGGTAAATATGGTAGACAATAGTAACCATGTATTTGTATTTGTCCATGAGCAAACGTTAAAGCATTATATATATATTGCAATGGTTGTTTTCATTAGAACTTGATCTAGATAATGGTGTGTTGTTAGTATTTGTCTGTGATCACGTTGACTAGCTAAATAACATCTGTGTTGTTGTCTGTGATCCCTTCCTTTCAAACCTGAACCTAGCATCCAAAACAAATTCCTTTGGGATAGTCTTTCACCCCAAAAAAATATGTTTTGTAATCAGAGTGTAATTTTGCCTCCATTGAACCCAGATAGATTGAAAGTTAAGTACCACAAAATTATATGGTATCCATCCGTTAACTACTACTAGTCCACCCAAATTATACATTATCCATGCATTCATGCATCAATTATGAGTTATCCATTTATCAACCATCATTTAATTTTTATATTATTTTTATTTCTCACATTCTTCTAATTATCTATGATGAATAATGGTCATCCATTCATCAACTACCATTATCCACACACATCTACTACTAATTATCCATCTATTAGCTATTAATTATTTTTTATATTATTTTTATTATACATATATATATATTTCTAATTTCTAAAAACTTCCCTAAAAACAATCTAGACAATAGATAACACAAATTAGCAAGATAAATTAAGATAACTCCATGACACCATACATACTTATGGTGACACAAATCATATCATATTTGAAAGTGAAGATGAGGAGGAAATTCATAACGCCTTAATCATATTTGCACTTTATTTTAGGTAAAAAGCGAGAGTACGTTGCAGGTGCACTATAAAACGATCATGGTTGCATAACATCTAGCACTCATGAGCTTCAACCTAATGTTCAGATTAAAAACTGAATGATATGATCACGCTATGCCGAGGCTAAGCTGATCTTTTATATCGTCTTTCATAAAACTAGTTGATTAGAAACTGAATGAGATGATCACGCTACGCCGAGGCTAAGCTCATCTTTTATATCGTCTTTCATAAAACTAGTTGATTAGATAACTGTGGCCGGCATGGATCTCAACCCCGTTGAAACATGCACGAAGATCGATAACTCGGTTTTCTATCAATCCCTTGTGCAAATTCAAGTGCTAAATGTTGGGCTTAATTAATTACCTGCAACCATGGCATTTCTAGCACCGGAACTATTGGACAAAGAGTGGAATCTCTGAGGCATAAGAAATAGAGTACCCAGATCTTGTTTTTCCAAACGGTATCATGATTGGTCTCCTTATGGGTTTCTATTTAAATAAACTTAAAAGCTTAAGGCCAGCAATACATGCTGCAGAGCATTTAATACGACTGCAAGAGGCATGCCAACTCTGGGATCTCAAACAATTTTAATCCAAGGATTGGCATGCCTATTGCACTCGCATTAAATAGTCTGCAGTGCAGCAGGCTGAGTATTGCACTGGCATTAAATACTCTGCAGTGCAGCAGGCTGAGTATTGTTGACCAAACCTTAAAACCTAATCTTTTAAGTTCTTATCAAAACAACTAGTTATTTATTATTTATATTTTAATTACCTATGAACTATTTTTTTCCAATTAAATGAGTAGGCTATCAGTCTATTATTTATGTCTCAACTATTTGTTATCACTTAATTTACTTCAACTTTAAAAATAAAAATTAAAAATTACTTAATTTACTTTCAGTAGTCTTTGATCAGTCAAATTAGACCTAATCAGATTGGTTTTTGCTACCTAACCCTAACCCACGTCTTTGAATTTTCTTTAAATTAAACCTAATCAGATTGGTTTTTCCAACGTAACCCTAACCCACGTCTTTGAATTTTCTTTAAAACTGTGTGCCAGATATTTTATTTCAGGAGCAGTCGAGAAATACCTGGTGGCAACGACCATTTTTATTTCGGCGACCCCGTCCTGTCCTCCTAAGATTTGGAAAAAGCATGGAATAAAAAGGTACTCAATTGGACCCACATGAGACCGCTCTGTACATTTCCTACCTGCTTTTCTGCTTTTGGTCTGCAAAGAAACATGATGCGATAGAAATTTAAGGCTGTCTGTGTTGCTTTCTTGTTCCAACCAGTACCAATTTTAGGGTGTGGCTGACACCTTGCGCATTACCATTGTCAGATTTTCAGTGTCTGTCAACCTTTTTGCATTGGTAAAAATTTTGGTTAGCCACCTACTTTCTCCTGCGCAATGACCTACAAGTTGTGATGGTCTCATAGACTGTGCAATTACTGAAGGATAAGAGGAAGAAACACTCATAATAAACCATATCCACTATTTTAACGGTTACAATTCAATTCATAAAACATTGAATAAACCTTGGTGATACTTCCAACACATGAGATGCATTCTTTTTATTTTGGCCATAAAGTAAGAGTATTTGATGTGGCTGCATCAGGCTCAGGCTTTATGATAGTTGGATCAAAGCATTTAATGTGGCTGTAGCAGGTTTGACTCATCCAACCATACCTGATGCACCCGCATTAAATGCTCTGCAGCATGCTAAATATTGTTTGTCTTCATGCAAATTTTACCACTCAAATCTTGTGCAACAAAATTGTGCTCCATGTACACTGACATAAGTCATTTATATTAGAGTTGTCTAGCTAGGGGACTATTTTCCCCTATTTCCTGTTGGTTTTTACCTGTTTTTGGTTTAAATATTCACGGAATTTTCAAAAGGTGCAGAAATATTGCTAGATCTTACAGGGTGTGGGTGCTTGGGGTTTTCATGTCAAGTGATTTCATTTTTGCACTTAAAATCGTCCAACAAGCAACAAAAATTACAAGATTTTGCAAGTTAAATTCACCGGATTCTGGCTGAAAATCAGCGAGAAAGTCAAAATGGTCCCCTAGTTAGACAGCTCCATTTATATTAGGTGTGCCTGACTCTCAAACTCCTAACACTGTTAGAAACAGAACCATCATGACCCCTTCAAATTTTAGTATTTTCTCTGTCTTGCTAAGTTTTGTTATATAACTTCATTTTATTGAGTTTTTTTTTTCTATACCAAGCATCTTTCATTTTTTATTTTTATTAGTATATACTAAGCATTTTAATTTTTAATTTTTATTAGTATATTTAAATTTATGTTGATAAATTTTTACATAATTTATTTTTTAATTTGTAATTTTACAATAATAATAAATAATAGTAACTCATATATATATATATATATATATATATATATATATATATATATAAGTGGGCTCACCTAACATAAGTGAGACCATACTTAATCCATACACCACAAATATAATTAAAACACATAATATAATCAATATACCAAGGGTATGCACTCACAAACACACTTGCCCTATAATTGTAACTAACATAGTTAATCCATGCACCTAAGTAACACACAAGTGACAGACATACCAGATGCATTCACCCACATATGAAACACACCACAATCACCAATTCACAATGTCTACTAACAAATATGGTTGACATGGTTGATTATGGGAGAATCATGGTTGAACTTAGCTAGATTATGTGAATGGTTGATGCTAGTAATCTGATAACCCTATAGCCCTTAATCCACTAATTATAGTTGTTTATGATTGGCATTGGTTAGTGTTTGAACATGGTTACATATGGTTGTTGACCACTAACCCCAATTTTCATTAACAAATATGGTTGATTATGGATAACCATTATTGGACTTGGTTAACTATAGGTGTCCAGGATTGAATCCATATCCCTTTTATGTCAATGATTGATGCTACTAACCCACTAGCCCCTTAAAATTTAACCCTATAATGATGATTGAATATGGTTTACCATGGTTGTATATGGTTGTCCATGGTCAATGCTACCTCATTTAATGATCACTACAACTTGACATAATGTTGACTAAATTTTTTGTTGACCATGGTTAACTCTAGGCATACATGGTTGAATGTATCCTATTATATATTATGCTAATGATTAATTCTGGTCACCCACCAATCCCCTAACCTCTATTCCAATAATTTGTATATTCTTTGCATAAGAAAGATTGTGAATTAGTCATAGTTTTTGGTAAAAAATTATTCCTTTGAAATAACTTATACCTTCTTAAGATGAATGATGGTGACTTTTTCCATAGCAAAGTCAATTAGCCTATGTCGATATTAAAGTGTTTAAAGAAAATAAATGTATTAATATATTATCTTTACCATATTTATTAGATAATTTTGATGTTACCATTAGTTACACTATTGCATCTACATAGAAGTTTGAGGAGGAAGTAGTAGAATCCATTTTATTAGAAGAAATGAGATAAAAGTCCATGGAATATTTTACAAAATATGCCCATTTGAAAGAGGCCATCCTTAAGATAGAAGCAAAAATAAGTGAAGGGATATACATTTCAAGTCTAGATGTATATTTAAATATTTAGGAAAGTTTATAATGAAATGTTGGAAATGTGATAAAGCTGGGAATTTCAAGAAAGATTATAAATCTAGAAATGTTAACAAAGTTAATGCATTTGATTATACCCCCTCCATATAAACAAAGACCTCCAACGAAGGAAGCTATGTATACACGAGATCATAAACTAGACAAATAGATCATAATGCATGGTTAATTGAATATGGCACTTGATTTCATAGGACTAGACTTGCAGGGAGTAGTTTGTGAATAAGAGAGGTATGATGGAGGTGATGCCTTCCTAGGATATGATTCAACAACTAAGATCATAAGACATGTAAGGGTTACTTGAGCCTTTAATAAATTTTATAAAGCAAAAGGGATACAGATATTTGAATGAGGTAGAAAAAATGCATAGTTATTTTATCCAAAATCAAGAATGGAAAGGTTCATGTATCTTTAGTCTTTAGGAAGAGGATGTATAAAGTTAGGCTACTTATGTCCAAAGAATTAAAAAAAGTTCCATAAGGATCAAGGAAGAAAAGGATGATCGACTAGTGTCGGTAGAATTATATGTCAATTAATTCTCAATATTAAATTGTCAACCAGGGAGGTCGTAAGCTTCGAGGTGCTGGAATTGTATGTGTACGACTAGAGCCTAACCTATACTAATCTAAATGACAACAAAATCACATCAATGTAACAACAAAACAAGAAACCAAAGAATGAATTCAATTGGCAAGAAATAAATAAACACCTTAGGTTGATACCCATTACTATGAGGTCATATCTCATGACTTAGACCTTGATCTTCCTTCGGCTTATTCCTATTGTTCTTGGATAAACTTATGAGAAAAATAAATCAAATACAAAGTCAACCAAATGACAAAGTAAAGTGGTTAAAACAAAAGCATAATTGGAGCAATCTAAAACAAACTTGCAACTAAATACTCCTACACTCATAATCTACTCTTTGAATGTATTGACCAACATATGAGACATAATTCCAATTACAAACATTTAAGTATGTATTGAATTTTTTTTCTACGATTATAAAACATTGTTCATAAAACATATTCAAGGGGTAGTTATTTATGTTTGATGCTTTAAATTCAATGTGGCTGAAATTACTATGTGAAATATATTAATTTAATATGAGCTTTAACATATAATATCGAATACTTAACAATATCTTCATTCATGCAAATAAATCTAGTGATATGTCATGGAGATTTAAAATTTTAAGTTTAAATTATGGGTGTAGGAACTAGACAGAATAGAAAATCTATTGCATGAATAAAAGATAATTTAAATTTAAATACAAGAAATACAACTAAGCACATGAAATGGAAATGTAAACTACTTGAGAATCAAAAAAAACTAACTAAAGAAAAATAAGCAACTAAACAAATCAAAAATGAAAGGAGAATTCAAACTATGAAAATGAAATGTTTCAAAAAGATACATCCAAGAGACAAAGAGAGAAAAGTAATAAAACAAGGTAATGAAATGAGAGTGAAGGCAATGATATAAAATTAATTTTATCCTTTATTTAACACCACATAAGAAAAATAGAAAATAAAGACATTTTCTAAATGAAATTACATTTATTTACAAAACTTTCAAAATTACGATTTGAATTCTAAAACAATATTTAGAATATATAGAATTAACAAATACTAAATAAGTATTAATTTAAACAATTAACAAAATTTTGGCAAATAATTATAAACAATCAAATATAAACAATATAATCATATTAAAAAACAAATAATCTTATTAGAAAATTAAGCTAAACAATTATTAACAACTAATTATTATAATTATAATTAAAGAATGATATACATAATCTCAGGTCAACTCACACACATATATACATATTATGCAGTGTTTAAATGAGGAAATTAATTAGCCGGTAATAAGCATGTATGGAATGTGCGAATGTTGGAATACATGCTAAAATAGGAATGCAATTGTGGATCTGATTGGTGAAGTGTAGGATTGGGTGCAATGAAGGGATGCACATGAGTTACAGAACATGGACACGCGGCGCAGGAATAGGTACAGGAACGCGCAATATAGGAATGCGTAATGCAGGAATTGGAAAGTGATTTGTGTGAGGAATTTCATAGCCATAATTGATATAAACATATGCAGAAGAAAAATAAAATAGTTTGGATGCGTCAATTTAAAAAGAAATTGTTGAATTTACACACTAAATAAAAATTAACTTAAAAATGAATTAAAAATTGAAAACAGAGTTCTTAATTACCAAACAAAACAAAAATTAAACTAAAGAATACATGGGAAAACCATTACCAGATTAACTGGCCCTTCTCAGTCTAAGTAAAGTTGCCCAAAAAAGATGAGATCAAATGGAAACTGTGCACCAAGATTCAACAATATTCAGTTCTTGGCTAAGATCAAAATCTCAAATTACAAAATAATCAGCTCTCAAATCTCTATTACAACACAAACTTCTGAATAAAAATAAAATAATAATAGACCCATCCATATGATATCCCACGCCCTTATTTACACATCATAGATTGATAAATTACCTCCAACATCTAAGCCAAGTTCTTTGACATTGGGTAAATCAATTAAATCTGATTCTCTACAATTCTGGATTGGATGTGAATGTTTCTGGTGCAGGTACCCAAAAATCTCGGTTCGGTGCAAGAATCTGAAAATGTAGTTTTGATTGATAGCTTGGTACATGAAGGTTGAATATGCCAGCGTAGAAACATGTTATTAAATCTTTATTGATAAAACATCTTTAATCATTAAAAATACAATATAATAATGATAATTAACCACCAGGTAGAATTGATGTATTTAATGGTAAGGGTCACGATAATGGTACTATAAAGTGTGAAAAGTGAAGGAATGTGGATTCTGGATGGAGACTTTTAATAGAGGAGAATATGACATATTTGGAGCCCAACACTCCCCCACACCTGCTAGTTTGCATATACTCATGCAAACAAACTTCTTTATTTTTGCATGGGACCTGGTTCTTGTGGAGCAACACCTTTAATATCTTTTTCATTAGAATAATGAAATTGAGGACAAGAGAGAGGTGGATTATGAAGGGATGATGGATGATATAAGTGGTAATAGACTTACGTTTTTGCATGATTTTTTTGTATATATTTGTTTTAAGATCAATCCTCATTTTGTAGTTCTTTGATATGCATCAATGAATTCATCCTCCTATTGAGAACATTCATATGACGATTTTGTGAATTCTTAATGATATACAATAAGAAGACACTATAGATGTTGCATTGCACAATACTTTACTTTTCATTCTTATGATCTTACACGAGCATGCATTTTATTATGTATGATGGATTTGCAAATGGAGGTTTTCAATGGTTATGAAATATAAAATGTATGGGATATGTAGTGGTTAATCATCAAGTTTCCTTAAATTTTTAATGAGTTAAAGATTCTTAACCAGTTATTTTACCTCAAGTTTACCTTGGCTTTGATGTGTGTTGTAGGTTGTAATAGAACATGGTATATGTTGGTTGAAATTGAGCAAGGCCGAGAGATGAAAATGGTGAATGTTGATCTGTCAAACTGAAGGAACCCTGAAGATTCTAAAAATGAAGGATCTAAATATTCATGATTTCTCCTCTACACCTAAGGGTTTGCATGTCCTCATGCAAACAAAGTGAGGAAATGTGGATGTTGCTGCTAAAACAAGGAAAGAAACTGTTGGAAGTTGTGGAACCATAAAACCATATAGTATTCAACCGCTACAAAACCATGCTAGAATTGTTATCATGTGAATGAATGTGTTGATGTCGATCATGAAAATAAATCATTGGATTACCGACCATTAAGGTATGACGTTAACCAACGTGAAGAAACTCATTGTTAATGATAATGAGTGCTAAAGTTTTGAGTGCATCTTAACAGGTACAAATGAATGTGTTGGAATCAAGTCACCTACAAGATTCGTCAATCAAGAGGCATTCATGAATCCTCATGATTAACAAGTAAGATATCTTCCATTGATGTATGCATATCCAAAGAGATTATACACAACTCAAGTCTTGTTGCTCAGATAATTTGTTGAGGTCGATGGGACAAGACCATTGGAAGGTGGACCTTAATGAATTCCACATCATCCAATATGAGTACAAAACTTAATAATTTGGAGAATACATTATTTGAAGAACCAATACAAACTTACAAACTTATTGAGAACTTTTTCTTCCAGTTTCCTAGTTTTCAAGCAAAGTTCATGCCTAGTTGCGTCAATAAATTGGTTTTCACAAAAGGACTTATGCATTTCTCTTTACTATTTTTTAATTTATTTATTTACATCATCATCCTACTCTACATGAATAAAATATAATATCCTTCAAGTGTAGGATAACTTCCAGTGTAACCATGTGCTTAACAAGATGATAAATGTACTCATAATTAGGTGAGGCGAGTATGCTTTGAAGTATACCGAAGTATGAGTGACCAACTATTTTAGATGACATGATGCAAAGAGTTGTTGAAGAAGAGGATGGTGCTTTGATCTAATGGTTGCTTGGAACTAGCTTTCAATGTAGTCATAATATTCTTGGTTCACTTCTTCATTCGGACCACTCTGAATGTCTTCTTCTACCATGCCACGTAGATCACCTTTTTTTAGATCATTGGTCTCTTGAATGCATAAAGGATCTAGTGATAGGCATGATAAGAAGTCCTTTATCTCAGGTTCTAAGGGTTGTTCTCCATCGGATGTGGTCCACGGTTCTACAATATCTTCTGCATGTTAAAAAAAGTGATCAGTGGACGTTTCTATATTATCTTATGGATGTGGCTCATGGTATTATTGTTATTTTATCACGCTGGGAGATGCAGCTATGCTCCTCACAATTTTCAAGATTTTATCTTCCTGATAGGAAGAGATCCCAACTACTTCTAGGATTTGAGAAAGTTCTTCCAAACTCTTGTCCATCTTTGAGTCCTTCTTGTTGGTAGATGGGTCCTATCTCACACATGGATTAGCACATAGGGTTCTTACAGCACCCAAAATATTTCTTAGTTTTAATATTATTAATAGAAAGTTAAAACTAACTACACACTCAAAGAAATTTTAAGCAAACTTAAAAGAAACAATAGAAACTAATTACATAATTGACAAGCACACCACACTTTGAGCTCTTGTTGCTACCAGGATCATATTGTCACCGGATTATCTTTTCACACTAGTTAGCTTTTCATAAATCAAAATTTATTTTCATAAAAGGAAACACACTTTTCTCATAAAAGGAAAACACACTTGCTAAAGGAAAACAAACTTTGCAAAATAAAGAAGGAAACAACAAGGTTTTGGAGCAACCCCACCAAAGCGGATGCGTCGGTTGGTTACAACACAAAAATTCCATAGTGAAGTTGTCTTTGTGTCTTACCATTTATCTCCTCCCCCAAGTTGTCCCTTTAAATAAATGGCACACACAAAACATAAAACTCATGAAAGTAAATATGCTATAATCCTTTTAGCACCTCCCCAGCAAAGACGCCAAAAAATGTCAGTAGAATTATATGTCAATTAATTCCTAATATTATATTTTCAACTAGGGAGGTCGTAAGCTTCGAGGTGTTGGAATTGTATGTCCAGGACTAGAGCCTAACCTAGTCTAATATTAATGTCAACAAACTCACTTCAATGCAACAACAAAACAAGAAACCAAAGAATGAATTCAATTGGTAGGAAATAAATTAACACATTAGGTTGATACATACCAATCACTATGAGGTAATATCTCATGAGTTAGACCTTGATATTACTTCATCTTAGTTCTATTGTTTTTGGCTAAACTTATGAGAAAAAACAATCAAATACAAAGTCAAGCAAACTCCAGAGTAAACTAGTTAAAAATAGAATACTTAAATCAATATGAAACAAACTTGCAACTAAATACTCCTACACTCAGAATCTACTCTTAGAATGCATTCACCAACACATGACCCATAATTCCAATTACAAGCATTTAAGTATTTATTGAATATTATTTTCTATCATTATAAAACATTGTTCATAAAGCATATTCAAGAGGTGGTTATTTTATATTTGATGCTTTAAAATTTCAACATGACTAAAATTATTGTGTAAAATATATTAATTTAACATGAGCTTTAACATACAATATCAAATACTTAACAATATTTTCACTCATGCAAATAAAGCTAGTGATATGCGCTGGAGATTTAAAAATTTAAGTTTAAATTATGGGTGTAGGAACGAGATAAAATATAAAATCTTGTGCAGGAATAAAACATAATTAAAATTTAAATACAAGAAATACAATAAAGCATAGGAAATCGAAATTTAAACTACTTGAAAATCAAAGAAAATTAACTAAAGAGAAAAAACAACTAAGCAAATCATAAATGATGATAATTCAAACTATGAAAATGAAATGTCCTTAAAAAAGATACATCCAAGAGGCTAGAGAGGAAAATAATAAAACAAGGTAATGAAATGAGAGTGAAAGCAATGATATGAAATTAATTGTATCCTTCATTTAACACCACATATGAATAAATAGAAAATAAAGATACTTTTTCTAAATGAAATGACATTTATTTACAAAAACATACAAAATTATAAATTGAATTTTAACACAATATTTACAATATATAAAATTAACAAATACTAAATAAATATTAATTTAAATAATTAACAAAAATTTAGTAAATAATTATAAACAATAAAATATAAGCAATATAATCATAATAACAAACAAACATTAAACAAATATTCTTATTACAAAATTAGGGCAAACAATTATTGTAATTATAATGAGAGAATGGTATACATAATCTCACGTCAACTAACACACATTTATAAATATTATGGAGTGTTTAAATGACGAGTTTAATTCACAGACAAGAGGCATGTATGGAATCTGTGAATGTTGGAATGCATGTTGAAACATGAATGTAATTACAAATCCGAGTCATCAAGTGTAGGATTATGTGCAATGCAGAAATGCATATAAGTTATAGAACAGGGATGTGTGGCGCATGAATAGGTACAGGAACATGTAGTACATGAATGTGCAATATGGGAGCGTGCAATGTAGGAATTGGAAAGAGATTTTTGTGAAGAATTTCAAAGCCAAAATTGATATAAAAAATGAAAGAGCATATGCAAAAGAAAAATTAAATAGTTTGCATGCATCAGTTTAAAAATAAATTTTTGAATTCACATAGTAAATAAAAAGAAACCTAAAAAGAAATTACAAATTAAAAACAAAGTTCTTAATTACCAAACAGAACAAAAATTAAACTAATGAATATAGGGGAAAATCATTACCAGATTGAGGATCCCTTCTTAGTTTAAGTAACACCGCCCAAAGAAGATCAGATCAAATGGAAATTGTGCACTAATCTTAATAATATTCAATTCTTCATTAAGATCCAAATTTCAAATTACAAAATATTCATCTCTCGAATCTCTATTACCACACAAACTTTGAATAGAAATAAAATAATAATAGACTTCTCAGTATGCTATCCTCCACCCTTGTTTACACATCATAGATTGAAAAACGACCTCCACCATCATAACCAAGTTGTTTGACATCAGGTAAATCAATTAAATTTGTTTCTCTACAATTCTAGATTCGGGTGCAGGGATCCAAATATTTCTTGTGCAGATACCCAAAAATATGGGTTTGGCGTGCAGAAATTCAAATATTTCAAGTGCAAGAATCTGGATATCTAGTTTTGACTAATGGCTTGGTACAAGAAGGTCGAACATGCAAGCACAAGAATATGTTGCTTAACCATAAAAACATGTTAATAAACCTTCATTGAGAAACCATGATACAAACTTTATTTAATCATCAAAAATACAAGAAAATCATAATAATTAACCACAAGGTAGAATAGATGTATTTAACGGTAAGTGACGTGATAATGGTACTAGAATGTATGAAAAGTGAAGGAATATGGCTTATGAGTGGAGACTTTTAATAGCGGAAAATATGACATAAAGTTGGAGCCCCAAAACTAGTGTTGTCTAAAAAAAACTCTTTTGGGATATACATCACTAGTATTTCATATAAGTCTAGTTTTGTGGAGTGGTGGGTGGGAGAAGTGGTGGGTGGGAGGAGATGTGGGAAAAAGATTTATGGAAATTAAAGGTTCCTTTAAAGACACAAATATTTCTCTAGTTATAATTATCCAATAATGTTGACTTGGGATAACTATAACAAACGAGCTTGGAGTAGATCATATGGATACTCCATGTGCAAAACTAATGATGATTTTGTATCTCACCTTTTCATCTAGATTGTTCCTTCACTAAAATGGCATGGTAACAATCTTTGAAATATAACAAGAGGTAAATTTGGTTGGAAAGGAAGTAATGCATAAAGTTGTTTAGAGCAATGGATCAATCTTCTGTTAAAATATGACAAAAAGAACCAAGCTTGATGAGAATCTTGAGGGTGCTAAAACATTTAGAGCATGGAAGTATCAGATCATGCTCATCCTAGAAGAGAATGGTCTAGAAGGCTTTATAAAGGAGGAAGTTGTAGAACCAGAAGGAGATGAAGCTAAGCCCAAACAAAAAAAGGATATGATCAAGGATAAGAGAATCATAGCTGACTCCATCAAAGATAACTTGATTCCTCAAGTATCTTCAAGGAGAACACCAAAGGAAATATTTGATGCCATATCCAGCCTATATGAAGGAATAAATATTAATAGGAAGATGACCTTGAGGAATCACCTCAAAAGTGTAAAGGCTTAGAAGTCAGAAAACATTGAATCATACTTCACAAGAGTATCTGAAACCAAGGAGCACTTGGAAGCTATTGGTGATATGGTATAAGAAGCAAAAATTGTAATGACCACCTTGAATGGCCTTCCAAGAGATAGGGAATCCTTTATTCAAGGAATCTACTCCAAAAGAAAGCTAATGAAGTTTTGACAGTTATGGAAAGAATGTGTTCAAGAAGAAGAAAGAATATCAGCAAGAGAATAGAATCTAAATGAAAATGAGGATCAGGCTTTGGTAGTCCATACCAAAGGCAAGAACAAAAGGAAGAGTTATGACCATCCTCCCAGAAAAGTTCAAGGGTTTAAGAAGAACAAGAAGGACTTCTCAAAATATGAATGCTTCGCTTGTCACAATATGGGACACATCTCCATAAATTGTCCCTTGAGGGCATAACAACTCAAGAAGAAGAACAAAAGATTGTAGGCCCATGTTGTTGAAGATAATGATAAAGAAGATGGGGAAAGAAGATGAATATTCATGTGAAGAATATGTTTTGATCTCTCCACTCACATGTTCGGTCTCACTTGGGAATGATACTTGGCTAGTAAATAGTGGTGCCTCCAAGCACATGACAGGTTACAAGGACTCACTCTCTTGTCTTGTACAAAAGGAGTCCCCACACAAAGTAATGCTTGGATATGATTATCAATATCCCATCAAAGGGATAGGAGAAGCATCTTAAAAGTCGGACTCTGTAAAGTCCATGAAGATGAAGGATGTCCTATATGTTCCAAGGCTAAAGAAGAATCTCCTTTCTATCTCAGCCTTACATAAGAAAGGTTTCTAAGTTTCTTTTGTAGATGGAGAAGTCCTCATGTGGACAAAAGGAAACTATAGATGATGCAATAGTGATTGGATTTGAAGAAAGAGTAATATACATATTAAAGGGACTTGTAGATTCAGTCTTGATGACTAGTACCATAATCCCATGTGAGCTATGTCACAAAAGACTTGCTCATTTACATTACAAAGCATTATTGATTGTGAGTAAGGTGGTGACAGGTTTACCAGATATTCAAATAAATCATAAATGGGTGTGCAAAGGATGTGCACAAGGAAAGAATACTAAGAACCTGTATCCAAACAGTGACAGCAAAGAAAAAGGGATTTTAGACATTATTCATGTTAGATTTTCATCATATAAGCTAGCATTTTGATCTTAGGATATTTTAACTGAGAGAATAACAAGCACAACAATAAAACATAAGTACATCACAAGAGACAAGAGACACAAAGAGTTTTCCTCGGGGAAACCATAAAGGAGAAAATGGGCCACAACTTCCTCAGAGATAGAATCAGCACCAAAACAAGAAAATCCCCAAAACACTAAGATGATCTCCCGATAGCAGCAGTCTCTCTCTCTCACACTGAGAGAGCTTCTCCTCTCTCACTCATGCGCCCCAATGAGTGAGTGTGAGTGTTGCAAGTGAGATAAATAGAGAGGCTCACTCTGTATTTATATTCTTTTGTTCACTTGAAGTGCACTCCAACATGTCGGCCTCACTTAACAATTACTTACTAGAGCCGATATCTCTAGGAGTGTCTAATAACCCTAGTGCCCCACCACTTGTGGGGACTTTGCCTCCTCCGACCAATAGGAGGGTAACACAATAGTGAGGACTATTGCCTCGACTTATAATGACTCACCTAAGGTCGAACTCACTAGGATAGTCTAATAAACCAAGGGCCCCACAACTGTGGGGACTTTAACCCTTGGCCAATAGGAGGGTTACCCACAATGACTTGACATGAATTTCTCATTATAGAAACTTCCCGGAATAAACATCGGGTTACAATACATAAGAAATACAGATGA